>VWZK01006521.1:1426-99918 GCA_013396935.1 Baryphthengus martii | reverse complement strand
AACTCTACTTCATATAATTCTAAAAGCCTCTAAACAACAACAAAAGACAGATTTGCCAGAATAATTTAGCTACACATACGTACAGCTGCCCTTTTGTGTCTTACAGCTTTCTGGCATGTGGGTGATGGAGAAAAAAAAAGTCTTCGGGTGAGGGACGAGGCAGTTTTACACACAGCAACAGTAAATGACCTACCTAATAACAGCATTTGTAGAAGCATCAGCATCTGAGGAGTTTACGAGCAAAATATCTGTCCCCGTAGGAGCATCCTCCGGAACAGTGGCAGAATACATGTTAAAGGCGAATGTGGGGATGTTGTCATTGACATCATCGACCGTGACAGCAATGGTTCCAGTGCCAGTGAGGGCAGGAGATCCTGGGGGAAAGCGGGATACAAAATGCTAGAGGTTACAAATACCACCGTGCTAATCCGAGGTCTGCCAACCCCGATTTAAAGCCTAACGTTTGAGCATGTCACAGTTCACAGAGCAAGAAACCCAATTCAACACACAGGACAGGGTCAGATTCGTTTCAAAGGCATCTTGACATAAAGTACAAGTTGTGAAAGAAAGAAAAAAAAAAAAAAGTTTTTATTTTTCTTGCTCCATCTAATTCCAGAAATATTTTGTAATACAAGCTCAGTGGAAAAAGATGGTCTTGGAACCGCACAGAAGCCTTCCTGTAACAATTAGGATCAATTTGAACATGCGGTTGACTTTCCTATTTCTCTAAGAGAAGATGTTCAAAGGTGGCACAGCCGCGAAGACTCTGGCCCTCAATTTATTTATCCGCAGAACAAATAGAGTGGAAACAGTGGCAAACCCCAGCTTTCCGCGTGCCTTTTCCACTGCCGGTCGAGTCCCTGACCTGGGGAGACCTTCTCGGAGTGGGTGAGAAGGTTGCACAGTCTCCAGCTCCATTCCGACTTGATTTCTCCGTAGAAGCAATGATCTATAGCAGCAAATAATGCGCGCTCGGATGGGATGTTGGCTTACGGGAAATTGGACTGAACTTATTTAACCTACGGCTTTCAGCCTCCTTCTTATTCTAATACTTAACTCTGATGAGCAGAAATAGCATGTTGATTCATGTGCAATCTCTCAGTATTTACTCTCAAGCTTTTCTTTTGTCAAATCCAAAAAAAAAAAAAAAAGACAATGAAGAGTTCCACAAGTTCGTGTTAGCTTTGCCAGTCTATTACATTTGTTTTCAGCCGAGAAGCAGCAAGGCATCTTCTGCTAACCAAACGAGGGTCCCTGAAAAAAATAAAAATGGGACTGTTCCTTTCTTTGAATACATAACAAAAATGAGAAGGAGAGAGTGATAGTGGAGCAAAAAACACGAGTCCCTTTGATTCAAACGTCAGATGATGACCATGCCTGTTTTACTCCAGATTGCATCGCATTCCCCTTCGATCTCAAACAGCTACAACAATTCAGCAGTTGCTGAACTAGATAAAAAAGGATGATAATGAAATTCTTTGGGACAGAGACCGGTTCGAGTCCTTGCCGCAAGGAAATATATTACACGGAGCTGTCATTTGAAGAAACACAGGCAGCCCTGTGTGACCGCTCTAGTCCTTCCAACCCAGCAGATGATCGGGTCACTGCTATCCGAGGTTATTGCTGGAGCTCAACCTTAGAGCTGGGAAGGAGGCAGGCTCTGCTTTTGGGTCTCATGTGGTCCTGGCAAGGGCCCCAGATACCAAGCTCTTGTATAAAAGAAGAAATAATGACTTTTTTTTTTTTCCCCCCAAACGTTAACCCTTGCAGGTTGAAGAAGTACTACGACGTATTGAGGGAAGAAGCTGAAAGCAACTTCTGCATGGGAAGGGGGTTTTTCACCACGTTTACGGTTGCACTTGATGATCTTAAAGGTCTTTTCCAACCTAGATGATTCTATGATTCTGTGAAACACTTCAAAGTAACTTCACTTAATGCACAAACGGCCTGAAAGAGCTTCCAATTGAAAGGTGCTATAAATCTCACAAGGTTGACTTTGAAGTCTGCTGATGGGACAGGACAGATCACGATGCCAAGGAAAGAACGTGCAAGCCAAAGAGTATAGGTTTCACGCCACGTCTGCGCACAATGAAGGCCTTTCTCTGTTCTACTCTGAGGTAATTCATTTTGCCAATTAATATACTTTCAGCCAGGAAGGTCACATTAAGGCAGTAAGTCTGACTCATTTTTTACCCTCTTTTTTTCCCTCCCCAATTTTGTCATTTAGCCAAACACATATAGATAGAAAAAGACTGAAAAAGTGTTCTTGATTGCTGAAATATTTCCTGCGGAGTGTTTATTATTACTGCATTAAATGAAACAGAGTCCTCAGCGGCGTTTGCTGCATGTGTCATCAAGTTCTGGCCTTCCAAACACATCTAATGAACATTCATCTCACAGTAAATGAAATGAAAAGTTAAAAGTTGTGAAGTTTCACAGGTGATTAAACAATTTCTATATAATTCAGAAATTAACCTTGGGCAAATCACATTCAAAGAGCATCAGTAACGCAATTCAGTCTGGAAAAGAAAGCTAACTCGCAGCTAACACTTGAAACTCCCTGGTTTAAATGTATTGACTAACAAAAGAATGACTATTATATATAATAATTACCAGAAAACTCACACCGTTGGTTTATTCACAAAACTGAGCTGCAGTGGCAGCGCCTTTAGAGGTGATCCAGAGCTATGGGGATGGGACTAGATCCAGTGCAGCTCTGCAAGCTGGCCCTGTCCCGATTCGGAGCATCGAGCTCGGGCTCGGAGCCGCACTAGCTACGCTCACAGGGCTGGTGAAGAGAGGAGAATGGGAAGAGCATGTTCCCATCTGCTGACAAGGTCCCAGTTGGGCATATGCTAGCAGCCAAATGCTGCAATGGGTTTGTTCTTTCTCCTGTATGGCTACTAAATCTTGGGTCACATCATGGAAATGGTCAAAACAGATACTAGAAGTAAAAGCTGCTTATAGGCTACGGCTGTTCTCCTGCTCAGGGTTAAGCTGATAGCAACAGTTTCTGACTCAGCCCTTTGACCCAACCAATCTCCTGTCCTCTCTGAGGAACCTGCGTTTGCAGGGTACCAAACAAACATTCCGAGGGTCAAGCCCCAGCCCTCACCTCAGCCCCCTATATATTCCGTGCCATTTTTCTCCAGTTCCACTTCCCCGTTGGATGCGTCTACAAGGCACTTTACGGCGTAGTATGGACATATTTATATAACCCTCAAAGAAGTGAATATACCAGCCAAGGTTGAGCACCATACGAATACAATCAGTGAGGGTAACGTAAATAACCCAGACCTCATTCAGCGCTAGCTTGTGGCTGCGTTGTGCTCACAGGAACATCCCCAAAGTCATCAATTCAGCTGTTTGTAACATCCCAAGTCACTGCACTCCAGTTCAAACCCCAAAATCTTTCTCATTTTACTTCGATGGAAAAACTCACACATCCACATTGGTTTCCTGTCTATGTAGTTATCCAAATACGGGTTTATTCCTCTAAGTAAAAGATCACGTCTGCAAATTTACTCCTTTGTTCTATTACACTGAAAGATAAAGTTGCAGAATCCTCAAAGCTTTTTTTTTTTTTTCACTTGAAATTAAATGACTAGCTCACATTTCTGCATTTACTGAGAAATATAAGAAGAGGAAATTACAAATGAAGTAATTTTTGATGGAAAAGAAATAGCTGGGGGCCAAATTCTACCGTCCTCAGTGAACTTTCAGTGAAAGTTGTGCTTGTATAAGGACCACAGAATTTGGTCCCTGGCAATAAGTAGGTTTCATAAAATGTACATGCCATACTTGTGGTGAGAAAAGCAGTTTCCATGGTCAGGCTGAGTTCCCAGATTTCTTAGTTTTGCTTCGATAGCAAATCTTCCCCAAGTCCGTTATTCTTATTACACTAGAACATCATCCCTTTTTTTCTTCAAACTACACTTAATGTTGCATAAATAACTACAGTAAATTTTGTGCAAACTCTGCAACATTAGCCAAACGCCCTGACTATTTTTAATCAACCAGACACGTTACAACCTATATAAAAGTGCTGTACACACCCACACAAGCCTCTGAATACTCCTGTGAGCAGCCCTGGAGGCTGAAGCCACAAACACACACACGCTTTTCCCTTAGTGAACTTGCACTAAAATTTATACCAACTTTTCATAGTCTGAACCATTTTTTTTCAGCAGAAGCAGCAACTCCTTCTTTGTCAGAATCCTCTCATTAAAAGCATTTCTGTAGTGCTATACTACTAGTTGTTGTTTTTTCACCCCTCAAAGTACCATGTCTCACAGCAGCTTAGCATACCCATGGAAAAAAAAAAAAGAAGGCAGAGGAATGAAAGAATCATCAGATGATTCATAACTGGAGAAGACAAAGTTAACTACACCAACAAAATGGGAGAGATCGGATTGACTGTTCGGTGAATATCAAACCTTTGAAACTTAAAAGACAATGACATGAATATATTATTATTATTTTGAAGTTCCCATCTCTACGTGCTGTGGTCTGTTTCTGTGAACCGAACAGTTTATTTCCGAGGTGACAGCCGTACATATACATTAAGCAGACGGTCCCGCAAATGTCCACACGTCATTGTTGAAATAAAGATTAACCTGGGATACTGTCAAAATAGTAACGCTGAGTTCAGGAAGAAAATTGCTTCCCACGGATGTTCTTCCAAAAATTTAAGCTTTTTTGCTTACATCTGCAAGTAAACATGTGTCTGGGGACGGAGAGAAGGAGCAGACCTTGGGAGCCTGCTCCTTGGAGGCCCACGGTGGAGGATGAGTTACAGGGGAAGGTCACGAGAGGCCACCTCAGGCTTGGCCAGCGCTGGGCTGTGGCTCGTCTCTCTGCATGGGACATTTGAGGAGGTGATGTGAAGAAATGGTCAGGGGGGACCATGGGGCAGGCAGGTGGCAACGCAAGGACAGGGCCTCTCTTCTCTCTGCAAGGTGGGATTGGCAAAGACTTACAAGCTGGTCTTTCAATATATTCACCAATGCTTGTTAGCAGCTGATCGCCACAAAAATATGATGGTATTGGAAATGTGTCAGTTTAGAAGTTATAATGTGTCCTTTCAACATTTTCCTCCCTGTATCCAGGAGAAGGGGGGGTGAAAAATATTGGTTGCGTGCAGCAACGCGTGTAGTAGTAAGGAAACTAAATGCAGGAAGGTGAACGTGGGGAAGAATGTAATTGAACCTGACGATTTCTACTTCTCAAATGCAGGACAACCAAGAAAGGAGGAAAATACAGGTTTCTGGGTGAACTCATGCTAAGTCACTTCCCTAATCTGTGCTAATGCTTATGAGCCATGAAGCCATCCAGATGGGATGACCTGAAGTTTGCTTTCACCTTGGCCTACTTATGCAGCCTTAGAAGAGGAGAGCATCACAGAATCATTCGAGTTGGAAAAGACCTTTAAGATCATTGAGTCCAACCTTTAACCCAGCACTGCCTAGTCCATGACTAAATCATGTCCCTCAGTACCTCATCTACATGTCTTTTAAATCCCTCCAGGGATGGTGACTCAACCACTGCCCTGGGCAGCCTGTTCCAGAGTTTAACAATCCTTTAGTGAAGAAATTTTTCCTAATGTCCAATTTAAACCTCCCTTGGCACAACTTGAGGCTATTTCCTCTTGTCCTATCACTTTTTACTTGGGAGAAGAGACTGACCCCCACCTCACTACAACCTCCTTTCAGGGAGTTGTGAAGAATGAGAAAGTCTCCCCTGGAGCCTCCTTTTCTCCAGGCTAAACAACCCCAGTGCCCTCACCGCTCCTCATAAGACTCGTGGCTCTAGAACCTCCACCAGCTTTGTTGCTCTTCTTTGGACATGCGGCAGCAACTCCATCCACCTCTGTCTTGAGGAATGGGGAAGGTGAGCTGTCTCAGCTTCCTGTAATCCCCAAACACATGCCACCCTCTGTACGTTCAGCTCTCCACACTATAGCTTGGACACCAGGATGAGCGAGGAATGACCAGAGTACGTAGCGAACTGGAGTAGTGAAAGAAAATGATTGAAGGAAACTTGCAAAGTCATTTATGTTCTTCAAGACAGCTCAGGAAAAGATGATGCTATTGGAAATTATCTGGGCTGTGTGGTACTGTATGGCTCACCGTAAAAATTAGAAATAGGAGAATGTGTTCAGCACATTATCCACACATTGTTTGAAGCTTTAATGGCTCCTGGGTCCCGTCTGTGCCATGGTTAACACAGCAGATAGTAAAACTATCATTCCTTTCAGAAACCAGGAATTCAGTCTTTGCCAGCATGAAAATACCCAAATTAAGTGCAAGAAAACGAACAATAAAGTTAAGCAAAGGGACTACAGATACATTTCACTAAAATGGAAAAAAAAGGGGATTGAAATTAAATAAAAGGAATCTAAATGACTAATCGAAACTCATACTGCAGGCAGTTTACCATGTTTTGTGGTAAATTAAACACATCATTATCCTGAAAATTGGAAAGCAATTTAACAGAAACGGAATTTTTGCCTCACTGAAACGTGTTGCTCTGCAACAAAGCGGATTTCACTTCTCCAGTCAAACACTGAGTGAATGAGTCCCAGGACTAGAAGTTGTGTGTGTGTTATTACAGAGCATTAACTTTTTCAGTCAAGTAAACAAGGCCTTTCTCACAATAAAGCGGTCGATCTTTCTAAATGCATTTAAATGCAGACAGAGTGTGCTGAGCCTCACACAACTGGTGAGGTTTAAAATAAATACGGAGCTAGAGTAAGTTAAAATGCAACTAGTTTGCATTGTGCTTTGGATTTCTAGTGCACATGAAGCCTGATTTGAAACGTGGATGATCTTAAATTAACTTATTTACCGGGAACACAAAAGAAAGAGCATATACAAAATGAGAACGAGAAGTAGTTCACACCACAAGTATTTGTCCTGGCTGGACGTGCTGTTTTCTTTCCCGCTTACTCAATTTTTCACTGCAGGCTTCCATACAAGGTCTTAAAAAAGTGGTGAATCCAGTATATTTTGTGACAAAAGCTGAAATAAGAAGTTAGTAAACACAATCAAAAACTTAGAAGCTAGCTCTACTCTCATTCAGTTCAGTGGGGGACTGGTGAATGAGACCACGTAAGAACCCAAATTTTCCACATTTCTGAGTGTGTCAGTTCTGGGTTTTTCTCCTAGTTAGGTACAAAGTAGTAGTGGTTCTCAAAGCTGGTTTAACAGAACTTGTACTTCAAAAAACAAGGCAACTCTTGGGATAGATCTACACTTGTGCAAGGATTATCTGACAAGAAGAAAAAAGATTTTTCTGTACTGCATCACATATTAGAAACCTCAATATCCTCCGTCATCTACAGTCCCGTTCCATGGCAGCCTAAAGAAGCTGGGAGAAAATAGACATAAATTCGGGAATATAAGCCATCAAAAGTAAAAAAAAAAAACATAATAAAAAAATATCATTAGACAGAGTCCAACCTCATTCAAACAATGACATATCCAACCATGCTCAGGCTGATGCACGTCCACAAACAGATATACTCACACATGTCTTAACAGTGCAAAAGAAATCCTTGTCCCAAACAGTGATGGAAGATGAGGTCTCTCATCTGGTTTTACCCACATGGCTTTTAAATTTGGAGAGCTTCCTATCAAAATTCCTGACTGCCTGTGTCCTATCAATTTAGTTTTACAACAGGGGCAACATTACATTGCAATACATGTAATGGACTGTTGGAAAAGTGGGACTTGTATGCACATCCAGAGACACTTCCAAGTTCCCTGGTGTACCTATATTTCCCTATCCCTGATCTTTTCCTTTAATCTGCTCATCAGAACAAGTCACCTACAGCTCCTTACCCAGAAAGGACAGAAAAAGCTGTGGCACTATTACAGAGTTGGACCTACTGGAACACAGATACAAACTGATAACAAAATACATGCAATAAAGCAAAAATATCGTATATATTTAGCACCACTTCAAGTTGTTCCGTGCAACAATCTTACTCTACACGTACACACGCACACTATCATAAACTTACCACTTACACATCTGAAAAGTGGTACATAATATATTCCTCCAGTTGAGCATTTTTCCCCCGTTGCTGCTTTTGTGTAGCAAATTTCACAAGGTATGAAGGAAAGGCTGAAAGATTCCGGCTCCACTGCCCACAGCATAAGCTGGATACGGGGTTGCTGACATAAGCAGATGTCCGTTAGAGACCTGTGGCTGTCAGGTTTTGTTCTCCTTCCACAAAAGGCACAAGTATTAATCCCATGTGCCATAAGCCCCTTGACATGCACTTGTAATCTATTAACATCAAAGGTCCAGGTCATTGGAGATGGTGCTCAGAAAAGACACATGCAGGTATTGGGAGTTTCTTAGCCAAAATTGCATTTATTCCATGAAATCACAGACTCGTTTAGGTTGGAAAAGACCTTTAAGATCATTGAGTCCAACTATTAACACTGCCAAGAAGGTAGAAGTGGTAAATCGACTTACTGTCAAGATTATTTTTGTTCCTGCAAAGCAGAGATAAAACTACAATGCTGGGCCTTCTTGGCACCAAGACATAGTCAAAATGCTGGATTATCTGGTTTTGGATCAGTTTTGCCTACGAAAAAATGGTATCTATCTCCAACTAAAGCACCATCTGACAATTAATATTATGTAGAGAATGATTCTGAGCCAAAATTCCAGAGCGAGAAGTTGCCTTCTTACAAATACGCTTCAGAAAATGAATCTTTCAGGAAATTTCTTCAGAGTTGAATGTAATGCTCAGAACAAAACCTGGCAAATAACTGGTCATAAGGGTGCATCTCCCTGTGCCTGCACTGCAGGTGGGTCTGGGAGGGCTGGCACGATCGTGTGCACTGCCACGGCCTCTGGTGACCAAAATAAGATTTAAAGAAAGTGGAACTGCAACTTAAAAGAAAGGCAGAGACATCTAAAAAAAAGATAATATTTTCTTAAAACCACCAAATTACTTCTTGTTATAAGTTACTGCTGTAAACAGAAAAAAATAGAAAAGCTGGCTCCTGCAGGGACTGCTGACTAAGGCCATTTTTGACTGCCTGTGACTCCTGAATATCCCACAGCGAAACTCCTGTAATGCAGGATTTTGAATTATGCTTTTAAAACACCCTGTATAAATAGTGAAGATTAACCAGCAGGAGAAGTGTTCAGGCCATATGTATCTGTCTGACTTGTTTTATCCTTGCAGTTAAGGCTGGCTGAAATGGTAGCTTTGTATCTGAAAATGAGCTAGAAGACTTTCAATTTATAGGTGTAATGTTTAATTTAAAAACTGGTTTGAGATCACCAAGCCTCCAAAAAATCTTAGCATTTCTCAAAGGCTGAGAAATTGCATAGCATAATGACTACTCAAATTATCTTAGCCTTCTGCAGAACAGATTACATTCCGTAAACTCATTAGCACATTTGAAGTAGAATTTGCTATAAAAGTGATGTCAGCAGAAGGACAACTTTAAATTAATTTTCATTTAAAACTTTCAGACTAATTATAACAAGACGGATGAAGGAAGAGGTAAGAGAGAAAGGGTAACAGTTTGAAAATTGGCAAACGGACCATTTTTTCTCCCTGGAAATTTTGGGTTGTCTACTAAATCCTACATATTAACCATTATATTCTAGCTTGTTTTCCGGTTTAAATACATCTACCCAAAACCTTTTTTCGAAGAGATATACCTGCTTTTTTTCCCCTTAAACTAGCACCAAAAAGTTAGGAAATAAGAGCAAAGTAAAAAAAAAAACCCAAACCACCCAGGACAACAGTGAAGGCAGCTTAAAGATCTGACAGACACATTTTAATTCATTTGGATCAATATCGCACAACGTTTTTCTGTACCATGGCAAAACTTAATGAATATTAAATATCTGGCGTATTTCATATGCTCAGTTCTGAGTTTTTCATCGCTCCCTGTCTATACATTCCCAGTGAACTGTTTACTGGGAACACTGCTTGGCCGACTGCTCAATATACAGTCAATAAAGCTGTACTGCAACACAGGGCTGAGTAGAAGGAGATCTTACCATGATGCATTGCAGATGAGATTGAGGATCAAGATGATAATTGGTTCATTTAATGAACCTCACACTAATTTAAGCAGGCACCTAAACTGTACTGCACCCTATTGATACTTGCTACGTATTGTGGTAAGTGCCCAAGAACGTGGGGGTGACATTCACGAAATTAACACAAAATAAGTCATACAACTTGAGAAAACAATGGTGTTTCAGCCAAAGCAAGAAAGGATTTTTTTTTCCCCAACTGTGCAATGGAAACTTCCATCCCAATGTGGATGGAAATAAAGGAGAATAAAAAAATATTCCTACAAAACAGATAAGCTACTTGAAAGTGTGGTGAGAACTTTGAACAAGATCTTCCATATAGTACAGCACATAGTACAGTTGATCTCAACTTAGCATGGATCAATATTTTCATCATTTATGACTGAAAATATTTCAAACTTTAAACAGATAAATCTGTAATCCTGCATTAAAGATTATGTTAACTGCTTTTTATTAGATTAACCCTTTAAGAAAGTGTAGAAATCAGCTTTGACAATTCATGGGACATATCCCTGGCAAAACTGGTATTTGTAGCCCTTGATTTCTATATTTTCCCTTTGTTATTTTTACAAGGTTCTTGTAAGAAACTCTGGATGATGAAAAACAACACTGAATTACTGGCTATTCCTATTTTCCTCATTAGTGACGAGCTAGCTTGATAGAATAAGACAGACCATGACCCACACTCAGTCTTTTTAGGTGGCATAAAGCTATGTTCCTTGAAAGAGAGAACAATTCTCACCAATATTTACAAGGAACCAACAATTCTTAATAAATAATGATGTTTCTACCTGCTTTTTTTTTCACTTAGGAGGGAATGCAAAGAGGCAAAAGACTTTGTTGCCTAATAAAACTTGATATTTTCTACTAGAATTCCAAGAATGTCTATAGAGAGATTAAAAATTTTGGCTGTGTTACTAGATCTTATCTTTCCTGGACTCTATGAGAACTACATTCCCCTCATTAGGATTCTGCTTGCCTATTAAAAAAAAAATAGCCAACAAGACAAATTTACATCCGTGCTTAGTTAGATATAACCTACAGATTTCTCCTCGACGCCACTTGGACCTGAATAACATTATTATATTTCTGTGTGGATAGTCTGCAGGTTTTTATACTACAAAGCACAAAAATGCACATGCTATGCTTGATGCCTTCCCACATCAGGCTCTCTTCCAACACCCCAATTTCTGAACCTTCTTGCCTCTATGAAGGCAAAAATCTCTGAAGATCTGTTTCGAAAGAATAAATACTTCTAAAGGCTATAGTTTAGGAAATGGTCCATTTTTTACATACCTTAATGACGGTAAATTAGAAGATCTTAACACTATTTAAAATAATTTCCCTTCTCTTTCTTTCGTTGAGTGCAGTGAAATGGAGAACAGCTCACTCAACAACCCTCAGCAAGAAGTAGATTATCCCATGCTAAATAAACCCGCCAATTACTCGCTGGATTCTCCATGATCCCAATGGAGAGCAGAAAGGGAATTGCATATGCAAGAAATGTTTGAATGGAAAGGCATGCACTTAAATTGAGGACTTTTAGAATAGTCCACAAGCACGTCTGAACTACAGAGAACAAACATCTTTAACACATATTTCTAACTCTGCTTGCCTTGTCCAAATAAAATCCACCATCAGTTTGAGTGGGTTTCAAAACTGAAGCTCTGTCCGTGATTTAAACCTGAGTGAAAAAACTAACTTTTATTGGTTTCACAGATATTTCAGCTTGTGCTGGCCAGCCTGAGCCCGTTGCCAACCTGAATATATGTCTCTCCTGCACCGCACCTCAGGGAACAGACGCTTGGATTTAGCCCAGGGGCCTTCGCTGAACTTTTTTGAAAATAGCTATCGAATAATGAAGGTTTATCTCAAAATAGAAGACTAAATCCCTCAAATGATATTCTGGGGCTGGATTGTGCATCTTGTGGGGCGCTTGTGCGAAGGCATGGGCCAAAATCATCATCTCCTTTAGGGAGCAAATGTGTCACATCATATAGACATGGATACACTCTCTTCCTTGACAGCTACTCTCTAGGGAACATCAGACTGACTTTGGCATAAACCCACTTCCTAAATAGCTTTTTGAGCTTTTGTCTTCTAGAGAAAAACTAAAAAGCACTAACAGTTTCTGGGCCCCATGAAAGGGTAAGATTCTGCTATGAGCTTCCCACCACTACAATATGCCACTCTCAGTTCTCTTCTCTTCTGACTTTTAGATGGTAAGACAAAATGAATATGACGAACTTACTGCCGAGTCTGTCACCATTTCACTTCTCCCACCCTGTGATTTAGAAGTAAATTTTTAAAATCATGTAAATATTAAAAAAAAAAAAATCATCCAGTATTAAAAGAGTAAAAATAATAAAACAAATAAAGTAGTAAACCAGTAAAACCAGACTCAAGCAGGCAGCACTAA
The DNA here is from genome assembly GCA_013396935.1 of Baryphthengus martii. Taxonomy (NCBI): domain Eukaryota; kingdom Metazoa; phylum Chordata; class Aves; order Coraciiformes; family Momotidae; genus Baryphthengus; species Baryphthengus martii. The sequence continues at coordinate 87,425 of VWZK01006521.1, read as the reverse complement.
CGTGAGGAAGAGCTTCCACAAGGGCAAGGAAATAAATGGAGCTGGGACAGAAACCAATATTCATTTTGAAACAGCTGTGGCCTAAAACAAGACCATAGAAGAGAGTAATCATTCCGTAAACCGCTAAGCGCCAAGGTAAGCGTACGGCAGCTTCATTTAACTCACCGAAGCCCAAAGCGATGTGGATATTCAGACATAGTAGAGAAAGTACGGAAAACAGGACATTTCTAACCGAAATTTGAGAGTTGCTTGTTTGTTTTGACACTACCAGGCTTTAAAAGTAGCAGAATTTGTTTCTAAAACACAAGTCATTCTTTTAAGGCGACATCATGTCACTCTGTAGGCTGTCTCTTAAGTAAAAATATAGCGTATGCTAAGAAAACAGGCTCAGTATAAATATCTTTAAGCCCAGTCACATGAATCTCACACAATGTTAACCCTCAAAACTCCTTCTTACCATTACTACAAAATACAGTCATCATTTACTGGTCGCTCCAAACTGGGAAATCTCTTTAAAAGTGTTAAAAAACCAATACAGCTATACACTGTCAAATTTCATTTGATTTTACGATTGAAAGGAACCAAAAGCCTATCTCAAAAGAGAATTCCTGAGGAGGATATAACCTCTCTGCTTGGTTGCCCTCTTGCATTCTTGAAGGAAAGAATGCATAAGTCAGGAGCCAACATTTTCTAAAGAAAAAACATACGGTTGTTTTTCATACAGGCCAGGGAGGTATACAAAGAACAGTTAACTAAATATAATAATCAGTCCACTGATTCATTTCTTTCAGAACAATTTATCTAAATCAGTAAATAAGATTATTTTTTAAAAAAGAATAAAAAAAACCCCAACCTACAGGAACACAGCTTCTAATTAGAAACATCACATTCTAATTCGGGTTTTATGGTGACCATGTGCCATTCTGACCAACCAAATCAAGAGATGATGGTTGCAGTTTATTTAAACAGTAGTCCTGGGCAGCTAGGAGGTTTCCAGATGTGCTACTTGACATCCCTGCAACCAATAAATAAAAGGAGGAGGACTGTTGGAATGCTAACATTTGCTCCAGAAAATTGCTCAGAAAGTTAACGACAGGGATGATAAAAGCGGCTGCACGAGTTCTTGTCATGGTGCCAGAACTGAATGTTTACCCAGCGCTGCATCCCCACCAGATGGGGGGAAAAAAAAATTTAGAAAGTCTCTTTTCCCAACCATTTTGCCATGAAGAAGGGTGTAGCGAAGCAAAGCAAATGATTTATGTGGTAGAAACAGGCCCATAAAGACACATTCAAATAGCTGCATGTAGGTTTCTTGGTGTTTATGTTAGCAGAGGTTTTGGGGGGAGCATCTGCAATCTAAACACTATCATGTTATTCCACAGTCCATCATTTTGCCTGTCATTATATTTATAATTCACACACTCTGGTCTCACAGTTTGTGCTGCAAGAGGGGCTCTCAATTGGAAGGACTGAACTTTGGGGTTGAATTATGGTTTATTTCTTAACCAAAGCCACAGGTGTACAGCTCTGGAAGATGCTGAACGTTCCCAGTGATGAATGCTTTGTATGTCTTCGTATATCCCCACTGCCTAGAGCAGCAGTCTAGTGTCTGAGACCTAGCAGCAGTTAGAGTAGGGTGGAAGTGAAGAAGTGAGGGAAGAGCGATGAAAAAAACAGGTTGAAATCAGGAGCCTTGTTTTGCAGACTGTTTTGTGGAAACTGGGCATGAAGCAGGCTGCACAGCCACAAATCACTGAGCCAAGCACCAGAAAACACTTTATCAGTCTTCTCCTTCCCCCAGAACAGAGGGAAGACTCTCTGCTGACCCAAGGTCTACCCTGAGGACCGAGTGGAGGATTAGCAGGCAAGGCCAAAGAATAGTTGGACCATAGCCAGGATCATGACTGACTTCTCTGGGCCCAAGGGAAGTGTTTGCTTGGGAAAGCAGTTTTTTAATAACTGCCCAAATTTCCATCACTGGTGAATGTGGGTCCCACCAGTAGTTCCCATCTGACCTGTCCAGCATGGTTATAGAGCAGCTCAGCTCTTCGTAACTCAACAGCTCTTCTCAAGCATCCAGGAGTGACCTCGGGGCTGTGGAAGAGCACGCCCGTACGGCGTGACGAAACACAGACACTTCTGAGCCAGCGTTCCATGCAGGCATACCGAGATGCTGCTTCAGGATGGCCTAATCCTGCACCTGCTGCAAAGAGACTCAGGGCACGTGCTGCCAACACACACTACAAAACCCATAAGGCACTGAGGATGAAATAACAGCCGTTCCCCAAAGCAGCTGCCCGTTCCGAGGCCATGGTTTGTTTTCAGTACGTTGCATTGACACCTCTAGATAAAAGCAACAAAAAAGTACAAATTCTTCTTCCATCAAATTCTCCACGCACAGGCTGGAGCAACACTAGAATAACTAGTCACAAGTGATGGTACACATAAAAAAAAGTAAGAAACCCTTGATTATGTACAGGGAGATAAGGAAGAGAGCCAAAACCAAGTTGGGAATCCATGAGTTCTTATGTCTAAAGGTGCTTCCAAGTATATATTGTGTCTGCTTCCTTGAAAGAAAGGGAAGAGTTGGCATAGAGTTCTATAGGAGCAGGATATCATCTTTAAATGTTTTAAAGCAGTGTAGCCTATAAAAACCGAGATGTAGAGCCTAAAAAAAAAAAAAAGAGAAGCAGGTTGGACAGACAGAATTTTGCCCTTGTTGTGGTACCCAGACATTTCCAGAGTTAACAGCATCTGGATGTCTACCATGATTTTTATCTGTCAAAAAACAACCCCTAAATAAGGTGCACCATATACGGCAAGACCGTTGCTTGGGTTGTTAATCCAAAAGACTGTTCATTACAGCTAATAAAAGCCAAGCTCAAAGTGCAAAGTATAATATATTTCTCTTGATTTATTTTCAAAGATAATATGGACGTGGATAATTTCAAACAAGCCTCTTTTCAACATTTTGGTAGGCACAGAGGAGCACTACCTGTTTTGTGCGTGTGTTTCTGGTTGAATTGTCTCTACACAAAATCCTTCTTCCTAAGCTTTATTAAACAAATACCAACTATGACACTCTAAAGAAATAGTTACATTAGGCAAAGAGCTGGACATGCCTGTGAAAGTTTCTTTTATAAACGTTTAGCAGCTGCTCCAGAACATAATACTCAGAATACTTTTCTAACCCGCTTCAAGAGCGCGTCATTGCCGCTTTTCTGCTAATACAGCCAGAACTACCTGATTTAATGAAGCAGGCACTGATTAACAAAGGTCAATGTGCTACCACCTGGATATCCATCACATACCCATATTGGTAACTCTTGTAAATTTTTTTAATATTAAAAACGTATTTTATTTTTAAAAATCCACATTCTTCTGATAAGCTGCAATTCTTTTAGGAAGGCTTCCTCCCACATCATATTTTTCTAACTCAGCTGCCAAATGTCTACAGAAGTCCATGTGCAATCTATGTATGATAATGCAATTTATAGCAGTATAAAATTTGAGAGGCAGCTCGACAGAAATCCCAGTCTCTAACTTGGTCCGTTTGTTCCACGTTATTGTGACAAACACAGCTTTTCAAGAGGTCTCCAATGAATTATACGCCAGAGTATTCTTTACCATCTAGACTGCTTGAGCTCAGTATGACTAATTCAAACATAACAGGGATCTCCTACAATTTCTTAAGTATGTAATAGGTTTAAAGTACTTAAAGTATCTCTTATGACTCTGGTCCACATCCCGCTTTCATGAAATCAAGGGAAGTTCTGGCATCGACTTCTACTGAAGCTGGACACTTTTCTCTGTTTTCATTTAAATAAAACATGACTAACATAGTTTTAAAAGTGTTCTTTGATGGCATGAAGTTAGAGCAAATCCTTAGTGTAATCAGAAGATGTTATCTAATGTTATTCAGCAGACTGGTTGAAAACTATACCAAATCACACTCACTGTGGGGATTAGTCAGATTGTAAACTTAAACACAGTAGAACAATTAAATTTAAAGTTACTACTGACCATCTGCTTCTGAACATTTTTGCTAGTCCTTTTCAACACTGATGGGAAGGAGGAATAACTTTGTAAGCTAGCTTTAGAAGAACGCAGTAAATCAAAAAATCAAACTAGCTTCACATAGCGTTTAATCAGCATAATATCTACATATTTAAACACAGGAACTAAACAAAGCATTCTGTTTTTCTTGTCAGCCACTTACAGCAAAGGCCCAATGCACGCTTCATTTATTAAAGCCTCCCCTGGATTATCTGAAACAGAGAGATCTCCCAACGCAAATAAATATTTTCATTTGGTATGGTTGGGTAAATCTCTTGGATTTCATATTTTTTAGGAATGAGAGTCTAGGAAAAGATTGTGCTCTTGTCAAACTCTTGGCTTACACACAGTGCTAGGGGTGTGGTACAACTGTCTTCTTGCTCCCCTCCTTCTTCCAAGAAGGACATCAAATATTGGCCGTGTGACACTGCTTATCAGTTCAGTCTTTGGGTATTTTTTATTTAGAGCTAATAAGTTCTGTACAGTCCTAACTGACTCCTGCCAACTTGGACTGGGAGAATAAACAGACATCAAGGATCTGCTTTCCTTACAAATCCAGCCTCGGCTTCTGAAGGAACCAGAAGGACATTGAAGCCCAAGCAAGTCCAAGTCACAAGTGAGCAGTTTGTGGCTATAGAGTAATGGAAAGGCAGTGTAAAAAACACAAAGCATCCAGTATCTCTAGCCAAAGTACAAGACAAACGACACGTCAAGTCCTAAAATTGTGTTTTGCAGCTCCAGCCGTGCTCAGACTGTGAAATACCTGAGCACTGCTGCAATAGGAAAATATAAGCCATAGATATTGTCAGTGACACAAGATACTACACACAATACGGCAGAAAACAGAATTGTATCCACTTGTCAACAAGTTGGGATTGCTTCTATTTTTATTATTAGAGAGTAAGAACAAGTTCTGCAGTGAATTAAATCCATCAGACTGTGAGGGACCAGAGAGCAGTCCAGAATTCAATGCAGGATTGTCTTCGCTACTAATATTCATACCAAAATTTTGTGCTCAGACATCTCAAGTGAAAGTGCAATTACTCTTCAGAATAGGAATTCAAGTCCTGTTTTAAACTGAGGGAACTTGGAATACATTTGGGATTCCAGAGCAAACGCATGAATGGATGATGAGCAAAGTAGAAAATTAAAACGCTGAAATGCAAACTGTCGTTACTTTTTAGAGGTAAGATTTCAGTAAGATTAACTGAGTAGTCCATAACTGTTTTCTGGCCATTAATTTGACCTGTCTGTATATTTCTATTAACAAAACTATTCTGGGTTTTATTGGCTTTTTACTGCCATACATGAGGCTCTTATAACCTAGGTAGGACTATTTACTACTGCAGGGCAAAAATCAACCTCCCTAAATCTGTAGTGAGTCCTAGTAATACCAGACAACTAGAGGAAAAGATAAAATCCTGATTTCCAGAAGCCAAACACCCTTTAACATTGGCTAAGGTCAGCTTTCCCCACAGAGATCTCATCTGGAGCTTGATTACCACTCTCCATCCACTAAAGTTTCAGACCGTCGCGAAAATACTTTTTTTCTAACCAGAACGCAACGTTTTCAAGCGACGACAAGATTTCACCAGCAGAAACCGCCCGTTTGCCTTACCTCCATCAGCAGCTGTGATCAGGAGCACGTACTGCTCCTTTGCCTCCCGGTCCAGGCTCTGCACCAAGCGTAACTCTCCGCTGGCCGAGAGAGTAAAGGCTCCTTCTTCATTTCCAGCCACCAGCACGTAAGTAAGCTTGCTGTTCAGGCCTTGATCATCGTCCCTTGCTACGACCTGCAAAAGCAACGCAAACGCCTGAGAAGAAACATCAAGAACTGATGAGCTCAGTAAAATTTTATTGGGATAGAGGAAATATTCTCTCTGACAATAATCCAAATTAATGGATTGAATGAATCCAAACGCTTTAAGAGCTAGTATAAATGAGCTGGAATTGTAAAAATGACTTATCACAGTGGTGACAGACTTAAAAGCATAGTTTGAAAATATTAAAGAGTTGATTATGGATTTTTCTCAAACATTAATGCAGTAAAGACTGTTGGGGCTCAGTGAAAACTACAGATGATGTGGTATAGGCTGAACTTTGTACCAAAACAAGTGTTGCATGTCCTAAATCCATTTAGTGCTCTTTCAGTGTGGCACAGAGTCTCATCCTATGTAGGCAATGGTCAGACTGAAAGCTTGCTTGCATGAAAATTGAGATTAAGATGAGAGAGAGAACAAACTCTTAAAGTCCCAGCATGAATGGGAAATTAGGTAGCGGAAACATAAACAGAACTCCAAAGCATAACAGAAACTTTTGGTAAAAAAAACAAGCAAAACATTCACAACTCATCCAAACAAACAACAAGGAAAACAAGCCAATGATCACTGCATGCTAGATTAAAGCCAAGAAGTATCTTTTCAATCATCTTGCACCTTATTAATTTTGGAGGAAAGACACTATACATTAATTCCATATACCGGGGCATGCTAATAATTGTAGGAGATAAATATTTTTTTGCTGAATGTACTCACCTGAAGAATAACTTTTGGGAGCGTTTCTAAGTTCTCAGGGACGTTCACAGAGTAAGGGGAAAGTTCAAATGTGGGAATATAATCATTGACGTCCTTCAGGATAATACTGACTGTGGTGGTGTCGGTCCTCGGACTGCTCCCGCGGTCGGCTGACTGAACGGTCAATGTATAGGAGGGCTTCTTCTCTCTGTCCAAAGGCTTGGCAACCGTTATCACTCCTGTCACAGAATCGATTCGAAACTCACTATTGTCATCTCCGCTCACGATGGCATAGCGGACCTGTCCGTTCGTGCCTTCATCTCCGTCTGTAGCAGCCACCTGGATTAAATCTGTCCCCGTCAAAGTATTTTCCCCCACCTCTACTTTATAAAGTTTCTGGGCAAAAAGCGGGTTATTGTCGTTAATGTCCAGGACTATAACCACTACATCTGTAGATGAAGAAAGGGATGGCTGGCCCTTGTCTGTGGCAACCACAGTCAACGTGTAGTTGGACACAGCTTCTCTGTCAAGCTCCCCAGTAAGCCTGACTTCACCGTCAATAGTGCCGATGCTGAATTTGTTTCCCAGAGGCCGGAGCAGACTGTATTCGATGTAGCTGTTGGGACCGCTGTCGGGATCAGTCGCCTGCGCTTTGAACACAACCGTATCTATCGGTGTGTTTTCCGGGACGTAGGTCAGCTTTGGGGAGATAAAGCTGGGAGGGCTGTCGTTCACGTCCAGCAGAATAATTGAAACTTGGGCTGTGCTTGTGTACCTGGAGGCTGGGAGAGGAGCCATGTCGTGGACTTGCACAACGAGGCTGTAGAACGACTGGCTTTCCCGGTCCAAGGGCTGCCTGATGCTCAGCACCCCGCTGTTGTCGATGCCGAAGTGCCCTGCGCTGTCCCCGGACGCGATGCTGAAGGACAGCTGTGAGTTGGAGCCTGGTGGGGTGAGGAGAAGAAAGACAGAGAATGTGACTTCATTCCACCAACCTAGATATAGATGTTTCTGGTCTCATTTCCTAAGGAAATGAGGACGTATGACCATGATGCTTATTCAGCATCCTCATCGCTATTTTTGAATCCATCAGCTAATTTCAGCCAAGTTTCACAGGGGCACAGAGGCCTTTGAAGTAATTATTTTCTGACAAAAGTTGAAGAGAGAGGGAGAAAAGGATGTTAATTGGAGTGGCCTCAGAGGGAACGCCCGGCAGAGCTCATCTCTGCATTTCATTCAGCAGGAGCTGCACGGTGGCAACATGCGTAATTTTTTCCCATCTACAATGGTTAGGGATAAAGGTTTTGAAGGATTTTCCTTCAGAAACTCAACTATTGAGAGGACTCAATAGTCCTGCTGCTCACTGAACAGCTGTTTTCCTCCATTCTCCCCAGAAGAACTGAGCAACGTTATTATTAATGTAATTATTTCATGAATTCTTCCACTCAATTAAGAAAAAGCCGCAACCAGAAACTCCCAAGCCTAGCTGGAGCAAGCCAAGAGTGAACACTGAGGAGAGGTATGCTTCCCATATACGGCATGGTATTCCAAAATATCAGATGAACAGTCCTCATCTTATGATCGAAGCACAACTAGCAATTATGGTCAAGGAAGAGGTTTATAATTCCGGTAAGGGAAACGTGTTCCGAATCTTGACAAGACTGAAATGACCTTCAATGTGTCACACAGGAAACGAACGTAAATTACCGCTTCAATTCCACAGCTCCCTCTGAACAACTCATTTTTGGGGAACACCTAATTGAAATGAGTCTTCTCTCATATATATAAAAAAATTCTTATTTTAATTACTTTTTTAAATTTTGTTTTCTTGGTTTGGGTGATTCAGGATTAGCAGATTAACAGAGTGTTCGCTGCTAATTTGTCTCTCAAACTCACTTTTTCGTGCAAAGCAACCGAGATGGCTCCTTAAGTAGCCAATTACTCCACCGGGCATTTTGTCATTTTTTTCTCAGAAGTTCTTTTCCCTCTGACTGGACTGCTTTGATAATAAAATTATTCCTGCATTAGATTTATTAATCTCTGCTGTTGGTTATACTCAGACTTTGGAACTGCAGTCTTACTTGTCTTTCCCCCAGCGGCTACTCTAATAGGCACCTTTCCCTCTCTCTTCTTCTCTTGTAGGAACTTAATTATAAAATAAATAGAACCAAACATGAAAGACAAAATGTTATAACGTAATTAAAGAAATTAATACATTTATACACCAGATATTAGTGTTTCTACATTACTTTGATCAAGTGAAGCACTGTGAAAGTTTAATGCCACTCTAATTTTTGTCCAGTTGAAATTTCAAATGGCTAATTATAAGGATGAAAGTCAGTAAAGTACTTTTTGGTAATTCAAGATTTTTGCCATTTGACTTGATGGGTAGGAATTAGATCGTACAGATCTAATTTACTTTTTATTGCTTTATTACTAACTTCTTTTTCATACTTCAAAACTACTCTTGCACTGCCTAGCGTTTTTCTGGTGGTGGTTGTTCCTGTAAAATGTACTGCTTATAAATTCACCTCCACGCACATCTTCAATCCTTGTCCTGTATTCTCATAGGTTTCAATGCTGATAATGTTTACAAAGATTAAACTGCAAATCAGAAGGAGAGTTGTCCAAGTATCAGTGGAGCCACGATGGCCAGGTAATAAGGTATTCTTTTTAAACACAGCATGCCAAGCTGGCACTGTGAGCCTCACCCATCCCCTCTCCGCCGGTTTGGAGCTGGGCTTTTCTGCAGTGGAATGTAGGGGCATCCTCTTTGCTGAGCTTTGGGTTTATTTAATCTGAAGGTTAATCTGATAAAACTCAAGGGTTTGGACATGCAGCCAGCAATTTAATGATGATGCTCTTTTAAGGGTCTTGTATCTATTTTTATTTGTTTACTAATGAGACAAAAAAAATATCCTACTTCCCTCTTTCATTGTGCAAATACCTGTGGAGTCTTAATGGGGAAATTCCACTGGGTTTTGCCTGAAGGAATATCTTGCTATACTTCTTAACAAATCGGCAAGCATGTATTTTGCCCTGAGATTTTTTCCTGTTACTTTGATGCGGAAAATAATTAAAACCTCCATCTCAAAAGGAATATGTTTAAGGAAACTGAAGTCTTTATTGTTCTGTAAATAGCCAAGAGCTGTAGCTGGTATTTACTCTGCATCTGTATATGAAACTGCCCAAGCTGAGATAAACAGCTACTGTTTCCCGAGGAAAAACAAGAAAAGAAAAATGGGAGCAGTTTTGCTATCACCATGTTTTTGCCTTTTAGCATCTTTACCCTAAAACAACAGGTACACCTCATTATAAAGTGATGTCTTTTCAGTGGTCCTTAAAACTACGGGGTTATGTAACATAAATAATCAATGAAATTATATTTGTGTGCATCATCTGTGAGCCACATACAGAGGAGTATAGGACTAGCTATTTCTGTGCTCTAGATAAATATGAGATGACAAAGGATAACAAGCTTGGGCTTGAAACAAAAACACCAATAGATCATAACATTTGCTAAAGTTACAGTCCTATGGGGGAACTCAAACCTGGCACGCAACTGGAATGAAATTTCTGCCCTATTAATTTTAAATCCAGTCTGTTTGAAAAGTATGTGTGCCAGAAAATATAAAAGGCAAGATATCTGACTTTTCCTTGCACTGCTCCTCAAATACTCATTTGCTTCCCTGATAATTGAGTGCATGATGAATGCAAAATGATATGTCAGTGCTATGATATAGTTCGTGTCCACTGCGCGCAGATGGAAATTAATGTATGAGGTGCAAGAGAAAAGGAAAAGAGACCCATAATGGTGAAGTGAAATTAACTTCCAAAAATATTTGAAACCAAGCATTGTACTGCTAACGGGAACATAAGAAATAAAAGACGAGATAGACGAGACACAAACCCATTTATCTACAGGTCTGAAGGAACACTCCCTTCCCTCGACATGCATGATGCAAGAATAAGTTCCTCCTCCAACATAGTTAGTTTACATAAAACAAAAACTTTAACAAGAGTGGTGAAAGAAAGATCCATGCAAGAACATCTGGTATCACCAAGTTATAATTTCTTGTCGGTTTATCTTACGGAATCTCTTCTCGCTCACTTTCTCAGTTTGATCTCAAAAGCAGCTGCACAATTTTTACCACGGAAAGTTCTATCCATCAGCACAGAATTTGTGTTCCCACAAAAATGTTCAACAACTCAGCATTTCCTGAGGAAAAACCTGGTTTTTTTCCAAATAATCTTGATCAGCTCAGTCATTTTACAGGCATAAACTGGGATTCCTCGAAGCGTGTAGGTGCTTTGCACTTGAAGCACACATTTTGGCATAAGACGCTTCTATGGGCTCTAAAATAATCTTCACCTGTAAAGTCACTATGAGTGGTTTTTTGTATTATGTATGAGTGTAATTTTGTATTAAGTCACCCTGACTAATGGCTGCGGACACTTAAGAAAAGGTACTATGCTATGGAATGATTTTTATGCATCTTACGGCCACATTCTGTAATTATTCTTGCTTGGACATAAAAGTGCATGGCAAAATGGTTAAGCAAGCTATAAAGATCGTATCTTTTACATTCGAACACATTAACACCTTCAAGATGCCATAAATAATGGCTTAAAGCTTATTTTAATGAGAAGTTTTTCCATGATCTCTCTGAATCGGTTTCTTAACCTCCACTATCAATATGCTGTAGATTACACTTCTATTCAGGATACACTTAAAAGCTCCAGTACATTTAAGATGCTGTCTCAAATTGTCAGAACCTTACTTAGAATGTACTATAAACTCTACGAAAAAAACCGGAAACACCTCATTTTCGCGTCAGAGGTGAAAAGCAGTATTTGATTGCATTTATAATTTACCACAAAAATAAGGAACAAACCACCCACTTAAAGCTAATGTGAAACATGAGAAAAGCAACTTCTATTTACACAGCACGCAGTGGATTTAAGCATATGGTGCCACAATAGCCCTAATTTGCTCTTTCTACTGCGTCTTCTAATATGTTGTTACGGTGAAATACATGTTTATCATCAGAGATCGAGAATAGAAGGAAACACCTACCATCATCCGCATCAGTGACGCTGAAGTTGAGAATAGCGGATCCTGGAGACAGGTTCTCCATCAAAGACGTGCTGTATGAGGTCATGCCGAACACCGGTGGGTTATCGTTGATGTCCAGTATATTGAAGTACACTCTGATGGTAGTAAACTGGCCTCCTCCATCTTCCGCGCGGACGGTGAGTATGTAATACTGCTGGGCTTCGTAGTCCAGCGCGCGGGTCAAGTTGAACACTCCGGTGACAGGGTTCAGGAAGAAGATACCCTCTTCATCATCTTCACTTACGGTGTACGTGATTTCCCCGTTGATACCGGAGTCATCATCAGTGGCTAGAATGGCTGCCACCAAGGAACCTGCAGAGCACGACAGGACGGCAAAGCCCATCACTCACAAAAGGCAGCTCCTCATCAAGCAGCTCCATAGAATAGGAGGTATCCTCTGGTAGAAATTCAAGCCTCAATATTGCATGACTGACTACTGTGTTTTTCAAAGCTGAAAGGAACAGTATTCAATATGATGTTTCTTTTAAAGGGTTAACTAAAAAATCCCCAAGAAATGGCCAGGAATGTTTGTTTTTATTTTCAAATGGGAACATGGCCAGATTAGATAACAACCAGGGCAAAACCACCTTTTCTCCTGCTAGGTATGTTCTTTCTACGACTGAAAGGACCCCCTCTTCCTTGCAGACAAACACAACTTGTGAAACCTTCTACATACTTCTTTCTAAAGGCAGAAACTGAAATGTCAGTACGTACCAAAAATCCCAGCTCTACTTTTTGAAAAAGTGCCTTCTCAGGGTAACCGCGGCTAGAAAACTAGAAACCTTAGAGGGGTCCGTTCCTCACTGTTTTCTGAAATTCAACTCCTGGTGAATTTGTGCCATTGTTTTCATTTCTGCATAGCTGCGTTCGCACGACTGACCTATCTTACTAAGGCTTGGAAATTAAGTGTCACTTTTTAGTATTTCGAACACCAATTATAATCAGGATCGGCTCATTCCCAAGAAAATAAATCATTTAACTTCTTTTCCATGGAACCAGATGAATTACACGCGTTGCGGCACAGTTAACTATTTTCTAGCAACAAGCTAGAAAAATGCTTATCATCGGAATGAAGAATAGTGCTACAACTTCCTTTAATCCAGCAGAACGTGCTGGGACCTCCATTTGATCACCTCACGCTTTAATGCTTCTGATTGTGTGTTAATTGGTAAAGGGGACTGTCCTGAAGCTGGATGGGATTCTCAGCCCTCCAGCGAGCTTGCAGTACTCTGGGGTCAGGGAAGCTCAGCAGAGCTGAGGCCCAGGGAAGGTACAATTCCCAGTGCAGCTGCCAGACTGCAAGGAGAAGGGGGATTACTCTCTGAGATAGAAAGCGGAGCCCTGAAAAGGAAAGCTCATAGCGCTTCCCCTCCAGATGAGCCCACCAGCTGCTCTGGGACCGCTGCAGAGAGGAACAGGAGAAGCTGCAGCACGTCAAGTCCTAAATCAGCCTGTTCCTTCAGCATCCCTCCCTGCTGAGCCGGGTATAAGGCACAAATGTACATCCCATCAATGATTAAAGAGAGAAGCCTCATCTTAACATGGAGGGAATTACGATCGCCACTCCACAGAATCAGGGAACACCAGGTTGGAAGAGACCTCAAGGATCATCTGGTCCAGCCTTTCTTGGGAAAAGCACGGTCTAGAAAAAACGGCCTAGCACCCTGTCCAGTCAAATCTTAAAAGTGTCCAGGGTTATTTCCAAGGTTATTCCTGCTAAAACAGACCGAGGCTCAGGATTCTGACTGACAAGAGAGAAAAGCGTAGCTGGGGATCAGCAACCAAACCACACAGATGTCTCGATTACTTCCAGAGCAGATTCCTGAGGCACAGCTGATTGCACTGTAATCCTTTAATGCAAAACATCACTGAATTTTTGGACTGAGACTGTGGGACACAGTGGAAAAGTTGGAGGCATGGGGGTCATCTTGGTTGTCCCAAAATAAGCCTCTTGTGTATAAATCAAAAGTCTAACACAAGCTTGAAAGCTATCACCATGTCATTTGCATCTCCTTCATTTGCTCATGGTTTAGAAGAAGCTTCTAAGATGCTTCAGTTCCTAATAATGGCAGACGCTGCTTTTTTACCAGCAGTCTGTGTAAAACACTGGAAACTTTTTATTGCAAGTAACGTTCACTTCTCATCTGGAGACACGTAATACAGCACAGTTTTTGAAAAACCTTTTTTGGTGTAAATATTTTCTAGCTTATGACCTAACTTTTAAACAACAAAACTCTCTCGCATAGGAAACAAGTTCTAAAAGAAGAAAACAACAACATAAGAAGTCGGTGATCCTATTTAGGAGTAAGAATTAATAATCTAAGGGTTAGATTTTTCTACAAAAACCTTGTCAAAAATGGGACTCAAAGACAAGATCAAGGATCCATGATGTCCAGGTTAGTAACTGAGCGAATGAAGGGAATATTATTAAGGAATCAGTGTATAACTGGATGCAAAATCGTCACCCATTTTACTGTAAGTCCCTGAAGACTGCTCACTAAATCAATACTAGCATCACCAACACATCTTCATGATAGTTTATATTCTTTGTATCCTGTAAGTTGTTCCTCCTCCTACTTTTCTGTTTGCTATTTTTTAAGAAGTCGCACTCAGAGGCTTCCATTGGGATGCAGGTATGATTCTTACTCTGCCTCTAGGAATTATATGAGTGGCAACCGTTTCTCTGTTTCCCATTGAAAAGAAATTTGACCTCACTGGTGATACAGATTTCCTATCAAGTAGACTTTCGGCATGAGGCAATTCCCTCGGTTTCTTCATCCCATCTGACTGATGACATCATCATCTTCTGTCTCCTGCCCAAGTCAGACAGCTCTGCCACACACACACCTCTCAAGACCCCGGAGACTGGCAAAAAAAAAGAAAAAAGCTCAGTCAATTTTAGGGCTATTTCTTATATACCTGGAGTGGCATCTTCCGGGATGTCAAAGGAATACACTGGCTTGGAGAATTTGGGGATATGGTCATTAACATCGCTGACGGTGATGTTTATTCTCATGTCCGAGGACTGCAGGCCGTCATCGGCACGAACCAGCAAGGAGTACTTGGAGCGGCGCTCCCGGTCCAGGCGCTTGGTGGCTATCAGGTCTCCTGACTCTGGGTCGATGTGGAAGCTGTCATCCGCACCGCTGATAATAGTGTATGTGACGAGGGCGTTGGCTCCCTAAGTGAAAACAGAAGTGGTCAAATCAAGTTATTTGCCAGGAAAACCACATCATAATTTTCAGTAAGACAAGAATCATTCCAGTAACTGCACTTGGCGAGTATTTTTTTTCGGAACAGCTTCCTTTAATAAACAGCCTTCCTGCCCCGTCGCTGCTTCAGTCTCCCAGTAAAGATGCAGACGCACAGGTTTTATTTATGAGATGTGAAATGATGAGATTGCCCAGATACTTTTTGCTCCACTGTTCATAAAAGGATCTCATCCAGTCAGCCCCATAAAGCTCTGATAACCATTTTAATTTCGAGTCAGCATCACTGAGCAGTGTAACACAGTCATTGAATCATATAGGTTGGAAAAGACCTTTAAGATCATCGAGTCCAACCGTAAACCTAAGACTGCCACGGCCACCACTGAACCACGTCACTAAGTGCCACACTTTAAATACCTCCAGGGACAGTCACTCAACCACTTTCCTGGGTAGCTTCCCTCCTGACAGGGATCAGTGTTTATTCTTCTCGTCTTGTGTTCAAAGGTCAAATTAAATCCCTGCTGCTGGGATCAGCTCTGTCTTTCTTGCTCTCTGGAGATGGGATGGAGGAAGGAAGAGAGGGAGGGATGCCAGGAGGGATGACCAGGGGTAATCATGTGGCAGCTCCACCAGCCAACACACATAGTAAGAGCTGCAGTTCCCGACCAGGAGAAGCTCATGGGAGCTGTGCTTGAGGCAGCCCCTCAAAGGCCAGTTTCTGCACAGAAATACATTTACTCCTGTAAATAAATAGCCCCAGAGTAATAAATCATGTGTCATTAAAAACACAGTTCTGTTCCTTTGGGTTGTGCTGGAAGTCAAAAGCATTTGCATTTGGGTCAAAGTACCTCATTTGTCCTTGGAAAAAAAAAACAAACAAACAAACAACCAAATCACAACTATTCATATGGACTTTGAATATTTTGGTTAAAAGGAAAATTAAAGTAATATTACACAGAAATTAGCATCTTTTTGTTGTTGTCTGGTTTTTTTTTTGTGGCTTTTTTTTTTTATTTGTTTTCTTTTAAAGGTTCAAATTAAAATTTAGGAGGGAAATATGGAAACTTCCGTTCAAAAAATAGCAGCACAGTGCATTTTGCCTCAGCCCTGTCCTGTCACAAACACTGAGAAAAGCCACCTGCATCCAGTTTGCCTCATTGATTATTAACAAGAAAATCGATCTGCCTGACAGGTCTTAGCTCCGAGGGGTACTGATGTTTCCTAGAAAAAGGGACGCTATCTGAGCTCTGTTATTTTGCTTCTTAGCAGGTTGACATTGGTCTTTAGGGGAAAACTTTCAGAAAGAGACCTGAGATCCTGGGGTCATGTCCTTCTTTTTCCGTGACAGGTTTAAGGGCGCTGGACATTTGGTAACCTTCAACATCGGACACACATACCTATACCCCTGGCTATGCCCAGCAACGTGGTTTGGTGGGTTAGCAGATATTTACCATGTCCTCTGCAGTGAATACGAGATCAAAGAGAAAGAATTTCTACAACTGTTTCCAACAGTCTTGCCTAAAAAAGCAAATTTACAGAGATAAACACCTGCTTGTATTTGTGAGACGAGACACAAGCGTTAGTTACCCGACCTTATGGAAGTGCCTCGTGCCAATCTTTCTGTCTAGGCTGTTATTTCAAAGAGTCAAACCGAGATAACTGATAAAATGGAATTTAGAAAGAAAACAAGCTTCTGCAGATGCCCTGCCCTGAAGAGCTGCGTGCAGTGCTTCAGTGTACACAGCAGCGGTGTGCTCAGGTGTACCTGGGGGACATCACAGGCTTTCCTCCAATCGTGCCCCTGAGCAAAAACATCTGATGAGAATTGAAGATGTCAAAGGTGACCACATTCTTCACTATCTGTTTGACTAGCCAGCGTCCTCCTAATAGAACACAGCTAAAACCGCAGCTACATGTGGTACTGGCTTAATCAAAGTAGTAACTTGATGTGAGTTAGGTGAGAAGTAAAACAAAACGTGGTTTGTTTGTAAGGTAGGTTTATAGGTTTCTTACCTCTTTGCAAAACCTACTACAGAAAACAGAAATTTGTCACTGACAACTGACCTGCGAGAAAGATGGGGACAATCTTTTTAGCAGGGCCTGTAGTGACAGGACAAGGAGTGATGGTTTTAAACTAAAAGAAGGGACATTTGGACTAGATATAAGGAAGATTTTTTAATTTATTTTTTTTTTTTTACAATGAATGTGGTGAAACACTGGCACAGGTTGCCCAGAGAAGTGGTAGAAGCCCCATCCCTGGAAATGTTCCAGATTGGATGGGACAAGGCTCTGAGCAATCCGATCTATTTGAAGATGTCCCAGCTCACTGCAGGGGGTTGGACTAGATAATCTTTGAAGGTCCCTTCCAATTCAAACCATTCTGTGATTCCTTATTACCACAGACAAGAGTTTGAAAATTGCTGCTTCCGTATTACCATTTTAAAATACTTGTAAGAGGGATTCCTGAACACCACTCAGCCATGAGCTTTAAGGGTTCTGTCACCCTTTTGAAGCTAAAACTTTGATTCTGAAAGCATCCGTGAACGTAGCAAAGGCAGGATGACGTTTTACTGAGCTGCATGCTAAAAAAACTAGGACCCTTTGTAAAGGGTTTGAGTTACAAGTGTTCTTCTAGGGAAATTGAAATCACTCCTTCTTAGAAAAAAAATTGACTGATTTCTGTCTAAGGTAACAACTCAATTCTCACTGGATGGAGTTCTTCAGAATGGATAACACATTAGGTGTAGTTTAGGAATGGTTAAAAAAAATAGGCTGGAGCCTAACATATTGCTAAAATCTTGGATATCTGTTTGCCATGTCACAGCAGAGAGCAGTAGTTCACTATTTACTGCTTCCTAATCCGAAGCCAAGCAGCTAGAATTTTTGTTACCGAGATGCACCTTTCCAAAATCCTACTTTTTGTCTGTATCCCAGGCTGCCCCCAGAAAACTTAAGGGAAGAACAAAAAAGTTCATTATCACATATGTACCAGTCTTGGGGGTGTTCCAGTGGTTCCCTCTTTAGAAGTAAGACGAAGTACATCAATTAACAATCACAGGACGACTAACCAAGCTAGCACAAAAAAGGCCAGAAATAAAATTCTCTCGAGGAGGTTGAATTACCTTATTATTTGAACGCAAGAGTTGCTCGTTGTTGTCAAGTGTAACCCTATATTTTAATGACGACACAAACTTCTTTCCATGCTCATAGAGACCCTCCAGGCCTTTCCCCAGTGGAAAGAATCAGTTCAAGCGAACGAAACAATATGATTAACATTCTCATAACTTACTTTCCAAGAGAAATCAATATATCACATGAAATGTGGATACATTTACCTGACACACACAATAAGGCTGTAATATTCCTCACTAAGCTGCCTGGCCAACTGTTTAATATCAGTTGCCCAAAGGTTTTTGCTGGTTTCTTACTAGCCCCTTAATTGCAGCATCCTCATAGTAATGAATCTAAGCAGGCAAAAGTATTTTGCAAACAGGTTCATGTACGTAGCACGTATTTTAGCATTCTTTCTTTTCCCGTCGTTTCGGTGAAATACAACATTTTTTTAGGAAAAGATAATACTGCTATCAAGCAGTTCTAGTCAAAGGGTGAGCAGGCATTATCAAATTTCTTGTTCTTCAAAGCTCACCTCACACTAACTTTATCACACACCTTGAAATTGGGCTCTACAACATCTTGGCTTCAACGACTCCCAAGGCCAAGTTCTCATGAAGGGAACAAGTAAAAAGACTTATTTCCAGAACAGTATTTTTTGTACAGATATTCAAATAGGAAATCAGGCTCCTACCTCATCAGCATCCATGGCTGTCAATTGCAATATTTTAGATCCATCTCCTATATTCTCTTCTACAGTCAGATCCAGCATATCTGTGGGGAATACCGGTGGGTTGTCATTGATATCCTGAAGTGTTATTTCCACCTGTAAAAAGTAGGAATTGGGGAAAAGTTGTGTGAGGACTGAGAGTTAAACACTGATTGGACCTGAATGTTACAAATCACATAATTCTGAAAGGAATCAGGTAAATTGTTCTTAATCACATGAATTAGAACATTCCCAAATCACACCAACAACAGGCAAAGCCTCTCCGGATATTAAAATTCCACGCTGTTATAAAATACTCATAGAAAAGCCTCTAACATAAATAAAGTTAATTTGACTTGTTGATAGCAACTGATTTTAAATGGTCCTAGTCTAGTTTATATTGGAAAAGATCCACTGATGGACTGTCATTGTAATCCTCAAAGTCGGCCCCTGGAGGATAGCTGCCAAGTCTCGGGGCAGGAGATCATTCAACCATTAAATGCTGCCTGACATAAAGATGAGGTGGTGTAAAATTCTCTCTGAAATGTTTATATATTGGCAACTCTCCGTTCTGAGGAAGGAAAAAACAGCCTTGCAATTTTTTTTTTTTTTTTAATAATATGTTTTTCTTTCTCGGAGCTCTCCCCTAATTACAAACATAAACGTTACTTTAGAAGCACCCACTAGCATCTACTCTCCTTGCCTACGCACACCTACACAAATGTTCTCTTCACATGCAATATTCATATACTTTTTCAAGTAGTAGTGATAGTTCCAGAAAGGCTGCTGTGTGTTCTTTATTCCTAGCTTTTTTCCAGAAGCAAGATTGCTGCCCTGCTGATGCCAATTCAAAAAGCTGCAGAGTTCTGCTTTCCCTCACTGCTGGGTATGGCATATAATATTCCAAAAAAGAAAGACTGGACACAGCTGGTTTACATTTATCATGAGGAGAGAAAGGAAAAAAAAAAAAAAAAGAAAAAAAAAAAAGGCTTGTTTTGAAACCAATGTATTAACCAGCCACCAAACTCTGAAGATCCACTAATGAGAAAACTCAGTAACTGAAGGAAGTCTGTCTGTCTTCCTCATCAAGGAACAGGGAAAGGTAAATAAGGCGATTGCACAGGAAGCTAGGCAAAGGTATGGATGACTTAAAGAAGATACCTAGACCAACAGAAAAACTACTATTTATCCTACAGTACCTGCCATGCCATTATCCACATGGGATCTCGCTGCACTTAGTTGAATAAATGCAGGTTTGTCTGCTCTGGAGATAACCAATACAGACATCTCTGGTGACTTGAAGCCTACAATTTTTACTACTTCTAGTCATCTGCCATAATATTCTCATTCTGGTTTCATAAAGACCACCAATTGCCAAGCCATTCTGACCTGCTCACCAGCAGAATCTGAAAGATAAGCACTTCAGTGATAGAGGCTTGGCTGTCCCTGCAGAATGACTGAGTCACCTGGGCTCACTTGCTGCATCTTTCCCCAAGCTCTTCGTGACTGCATCTGAGGGTCATCAGTCCTCTCTGGGCTTCCCAAGACCACATCCTAAAGGATGCTCCAGCTTTCTGTCCTCCTAAAGGCAACTCTTTCAGAGAGCCTAACACTTCCACCCATGCTAGATGTAGTGATGGAGCAGATCTGATGTGTCCTGCTACTGTCCTTCATCAAAGATCCTGAAAATAGAAATTGCTGTAGACATGTAACTACTCAGAGTATATTTGACCCTGACACACCAGTCTTCTGCACTAGAAACATCCTCTGAAGCAGAGAAGGCTGGAAGGAGCTCACCAGTCTCCCCAGTAAGCATTTTTCCTCCAACAGGATTTCTTCAGAAGGTGGAGAGATCTAGACCATTGTAAACATTATGGCTACATCAGTCTACAGTCGGTATATACACCATAAAGGGTGACCCCTTTCACCTGGGGATCTAAGCCACCCTCAGCCACCTCAAGTTAGCTTTTTTCTTTTAATTATTCTATTTTTTTCAGTGTGTGTGTGTGTGTTCGGTAATTATACCGGCAATAGGTTGCTATTACTATCATCCTGCCAGAACTTTTTCACGGTATTAAAGAGAACCAAAGAGCCTTTAAAACAGCAAAAATATTACATTAATATTATGGATATATCTGCTGGAAGTGCAGACAAAACACCAGCCCTGTGGGCCCTCTGTGGCCTTCTAGAGAAGGCCATTATTTATTTATACTACATTTAGTTGCTTTGACCATTCACAAATGGTACATAAACCACTACATGGCCTGAGACAGATTAACCCAGGAGGTTTTATCCTTAAATTTAAATCCCTGACAACAAAAGCACAAGAAGAGCTGAGCGGAGAATCACAAGCAATGCTTCGAAAACTAACTAACCACCTTCCAGAGAATAAACCAGCCCATACTGGTTTTCATGGTGCCTGCTGCATCTGGGTGACGATTAATCACAGGAATGGGAGAGCTGCAGTAGAAGTGACAAAGGATTTTGCCAGTTATCCTTGCCAAGTGAATCCTGCCTCCTGAACTGGCACAACAAACTATGGATTCTTTCCTGCTCCAAGTAAAGCCTTCCCCAAGTCCTGGTTTCAAGCGCAGCTCCACAATTTATTTATTCATACTATATATGTCACGGTCAGCTAATGTTTCAGCTGCAGGTGACATTTCACCATCAGAACCCTTTTTCATGATGAGAGATTGTTTTTTGTGAAAAAAAATATAAATATGACAAATATGACAACTTCTGGGGGTTTGAGTTAGGAGCTGTGCGTTGCCTATGGCTTGCATAATGTAAAAATAGTCGGAATCCAGGAATACAGACAGCTAAGGGTTGTGGGACAAAATAAATTAATTATAAAGTCAGATTCCAGACAACTGAAAAAAAAAAAAAAAAAGGGAAGAATAAAGCAATTTTATCCTGAACAACCAGCTCACAAGTAAACAAAGACAATATTTTATACTGAAGACGTGATTTCGGTGGTGGAAAAATAAGGAATTCTCAAACAAGGAAAAGAATTTTTTAGAAAGAGACCACAACATTCTTAAAGAGCATTTACACCATGATTTACTATTAATCCGCAGGGCTTAAATAGTGTCTATTGCCTCATCATTCAGTGTTGGCCAAGTCTAATTAGCATCCCTCTGTAAAACTATCTTTTGACTTCTGCCGTAACTTCTTACTTCAGCTTACACAGAGTACTGCAAACCTACGGAACAAGAATCTGGGACATGTTCATTTGGAGAAATTTCACTCAAGTCATACATCTCTGAGAAAGACTTAAGAAATATCTTCACACTTTCCCCAAAAGACTCTTCAGTTTTACGCCAAAGGACTCATCTAAGAAAGTATACATCCTGAAGGAGTTTGGGTGTAAACTCAATGTCCTGTCTTATATTCAGGAGTGCAAAAATTAATTTCACTTTGGAATTCTTTCAGAAGTTCCAACCCCAAGCAGAAGCTCACAGGACAACTACAACCACAAAGTCTTTCATTGCCACGGGGCACTGGAAGATTTCAGCATGTCTTCTCACATGGTTACTGAGGGAGGGAAAAAAACAAAAGCCACAAAGCTTTAATCAAACATCTAAATAAAATTTCTCTCCCACCAACTGCCTCTATCTTTCTAATCTCACACTATATTTGCATAAAGATAACCATGTGTGTCACTTAAAATACACAATTTGATTAATATCACAGGCTACCAATTAATAATTATGTGCAATTAAGCCTTAGACTTAATGAGAACAAGACAAGGGGGTCAGGACAGCATTACTGGCCATCTATACCATGGGCATCGTGTTCAGAAGGGTCTACAGAACATGTGCTGTGCTCTCAGCTTGCACCAACAGCAAAACGCCCACCAGAGACAACAGCAAGTACAAGAATAAAATACCTAGGAAAGCAAAGGCCTCAAAACCTGAAATATGCCACAGGAAGAGAAAAAAAAAAAAAAGGAGCTTAAGGAATTTGTCCAAAATGTGCTCCCTGGAACATGAAGGAACCAGTAGATGACAACATCGGTATGACGGTGGGGAGCAACGTGCCCAGACAGATGGAAAGCGATAACCACCACTCCCTTTCTCCAAATCTATCCAACATGGGGAATATTCTTGTCTGACCTGAAACCCATCAGTCAGTGTGACTCTAGGATGCAAGCCAGACGCACAAACCGGTGACCTGAAAGCGCTCCTTGGATCGCTCGCGGTACTGCAGTATGGCCAGTGTCACACCAAAACCAGCCTTGAATTTCTGCAGAGGCCAAGGGAACGCAAATACTCACAGACACTTCTAACTCTGTTAAGACTGCGATAGAAAACTGATGAAAAGAGTCAAAATATTGCCTTGTTTTAGTTGTTTAAGGGAAAATGAAGCAAATTCGAAAGCTTTGTTCTATTCATGGGCATGTAGTGTAAACCTCCACAAAATTACTCTACTTTTGTACAATTTCTAGTATAATGGTTTTTTGTCACATAATGCATCTAGAAAGAGAGACCTCAAGCTTTCCCTCAGTCTATTCTGCAGAAAAATAAATGTTTCTCAAATTTCTCAGTCTCCCGCCTTAGTAAGATTGTCACCATAACGCCAAGCTCCTGTCACCATTACAGATGGTCAAAACTACCCTCATCAGCAACAATTTGATTACCCCAGCCTGCTGTCACAGACAATTTCAAAGCAGAGGAAGTATTCATTACCTTGATCTTGTTAAGATTCTTATTTGCTGCTCAAATTAGTCTCTTGTGGCTCTTCTCCATAAAGAAATTCAGAGGAGACCGAGACAGAGCACTCAGCTCAGTTTTGCCTCAATTTGCTTAAAATGTAGATGTAAGAAAAATAACAGTTCTTTTCTCCAGTCAGACAAACCTAAGATCTTAAAAGGTACAAGGAATCACACCAAGACCTCACTTCATAAAGCATAACCCTCTATTTAAGCATTTAGGGCATGAATCTGACCACAAGAAGTCACTGCAAAACTCTCTGTTGTTTCAAAACGTTATCTTTACTTTGAGGAAAGTAGAAAATACCCTCTTTGAATGAACTGATGGCAGTTATGAGGAGTCTGCATCAAAGGGACTTTTTAGAAAGAGTGATGCTGCAGTGTAAAGTCTACAATAGCTTCATACTTTGTACGTGGTTCTGAAAAGAATTTATTGGAGGGAGATGAGCAAGGAGAAACTCAATTATGATGGAAACCAAGAAAAAAAAAAAAGATTATTTTTATGGTTGACCAAAATGAATATGAGTTTGCATTTCAATAACCTATTCTTATTCAAAATAATTTGCTGAATTAAGAAATAGTTTCTAAAAGACAAAGTTTCATGTCTTACAGCAAAAGATCCAATCCAAAAATACTAGTACCTCAGACAATTACTACTCAACAGACTAGACGAATTCCATGCTCCACATAAAAAGCTTAACATGAGAGTTTTATTCTGGAACAAGAAATTAATTTAGTGACCAAATGTATTGGGTTTATGAGCTACAAAGCCATGTAAAATAAAACATTGCCCTGGAAGGCAACATGCCAAATTCTACCCGATCGTAACACTTTCTATAAACCAATGGGCTCATTTGCCCGGAATTTATCCCTCTGCATTATTATGCTTATTAACATTTACTTTTCTTTTACTTCAAGGTGAGAAGGATTTATAGGCAGAATATTTTTCTAAAGCTCTTCTGCCTATCGAATGAAAACGAGGGGGGAAAAAAAAGATGCTACAGGAAACTTGAATGAGCTCACATGGCAGCAATCAAGAGCCCCCAAACGCGTGCCGTAATTCTTGCTTGCAGCCACCCCATCCGCGTTACACGCTCGATCAGAGATCTATAGATAGGGCACAATCGAAGAAGAAAGGAACTCCCAGATGTCTCACGTGTTCGATACTGCTTCAGACGCTACAGCTATTTGATTAAAGATCAAACGGAGTGGAAAGGCAACAGCTTTTCTTTCAATTTATACGTTGTTGAGTCATCCTGCTTCCCTTTGCTTGCCGCCGTGACGTTCTCTGCCTCTCTCAAGAGATACAATCTACAAGGATCATCGGCACACGTTGCCCTGAACACTTTTGCTTAGGCTTAAGCTATTAAATGATCCTTCATATAAAAAAAAAAAAAAATTAAGGAGCTTGTTCTTCTTTGCTGGAGACCACGGCAGAACGTTACCAATTTTACCAGAATGAAAGTGAATGTATTTTACTCCCCATCCCTTGGTAATTATTCCAAATAATATAATTCATGATGAGAACAGAGAAAAATTCAATTATTAATTTCTCACATCCATGTAACTGACTGAAGAACCTGGCCAACGCTTCTCATTTTTCTCCTGCCTCCATCCCTTAGGCCTTTTTGTTCATCCAGCGAACAAGGCTTCGCTAACCCTGAAAAACACACATGGACGTGTAAATTCCTTTTTTATTGCTGGGAGTAATCATATTGGCTACTCACATCAGTGAAGTTATACTAAGTGTTTGCAGGACCAGTGCACGCCTGCTTCCTCCAAACCGTGAAGGCAAGGGCACAAAAAGATGAAGTATCAGAGTACAAGCAAACGAAAATGCATTTCAAAAAAAAAAGAAGAAAAATCCATTTAAAAAAACCCAAGCCTCGATATTCCTAGAAAATCTCTACAATAATGTTTCCAATGATGATAAAACCCCACATGCTATCCTGAACCAGTTTCCTGCCTTGCTCTAACTAAAATACTGGGCAACAGTAAGCGTGGGGATGAAAAATAAACACATATGTTTTAAAATTGCTTGAATACCCAATAATAGCAGAGCTCAGGAAGATGGAAAACCTGAAATACAGACCACGCATATTTACAATTTCCCCAACAAGATGGAAAGCCCATTTATAAAGAAAATGTCATGGGACAAGGCAATAGGTTTTGCTTAGACAGAGGCTGAATGAGGTATCTGAATATCCTATTTTCCAGGAGGGAAACAATCCCAGCGCATGCTAGTACAATAAAAATCACATTAGTCTATTGTGCTGCAGGCCAGCAAACCTGTTAAATAGAAATAAAAAGTTGTTAAGGATCCCACTATTAACAGCAGGAAGATTGCAGCAGAAGAAAAAATGTGAAAAAATCACCCTCTATTAAGGCACTATTTAAAAAAAAAAACAAAAAAAAAAAAAAAAAAACAAGTTTGAATGTCCAGAGGCAGCAGCAGCCACTTGATTTTTGAGTTTTGAAGTAACATTTTTGGAAAAAAAAAAAAAAAAAAAAAACACAAGTTTGAATGTCCAGAGGCAGCAGCAGTCACTTGATCTTTGAGTTTTGAAGTAACATCTTTGGAAAAAAAAAAAAAAAGAAAAAAAAATTCAGTATAATGAATATAATCCAAAGTCCTTTTAGTACATTTCTGGCAAAGTCCCTGATTTTAAAGGACAGTGACAAGAGCTTGGGCAACAAATGGATGTACCAGCCACACATTCAGACTTCAGACATTCAAGATCTCTCCACAGAAGGAAATCAGGGCAGAAGACTTAAAAATACTGACATCTCAACTCAAGAGTATCTTAATAAAAAGAGAGGATGCAAAAGCTGTCCTGGGCTACATGACTGCCCCCTCCAATCACCCCAATGAAGGTGAAATATTGACTCAGCACAAGACAACAGTTTGAGCCCGTCCAGAATAGAGATTGTAGCAGTATTTCCTTTTCCCTCACAAAATCAGGAATTAACAGCTGTTTACCAGTCTTGAAACTGTTTGGAACCTTAGGGCTCAGTGCATTTTGTCGACACGTTTCATTTTCACTGTTAAATAAACACAAGTGAAAACACGATTAATAAGATTTATGTGTGAAACTGGAATTTCCCAGGTAATTTTAATCCATGGGCTCTAATTCCAGTATTTTAACACCGTGTAACCTTCCTGAAGTTAACTCTATCAGACACAAGCATAGGATGGTTTGAGTTGGAAGGGACCTTTAAAGGTTCCAACCCTCCTGCAGTGAGCAGGGACATCTTCAAGTAGATCAGGCTGCTCAGAGCTCAGTTCAACTTGACCTTGAATGTTTCCAGGGATGGGGCATCGACCACCTCTCTGGGCAACCTGTGCCAGTGTTTTATCACCCTCACCATAAAAAAAAATATTCTTTATATCTAGTCCAAATCAGATGTAAATCTGCTTTCATCACTATTTAAAATTAAAAAGATGTCACTTTCTTGTGGTGTCTCTAACCAATACTCAGTGCTACAAAGAAAAGGTCCCATAATTTGTTTCTTCTTTCTCTCCTCCCCCCCCCCTTTTTTTTTGTTTGTTAAGGTGACCACTGGGAGTTGCACTGCCTGGAGTCTTGATTAAATGTTTCACTGCATCCAGAACACTTCATCACACAGCGTAGCCAAAATCTATTACAGCTTGCAAGTGACTCATGCATTAGCTATGAGAAAACCATAATAAAGAACTTTTTACAGAAAAATGCCAAAAAGGTTGGTAATTTAATCGTGATTCTAAGTGGGTATGAGAAGTCGCCGTGTCCAGCCTGTGCTCGCCCGCACAGAAAATCAGGCATTGTCTGGAAACGTGGTACCTACTGTGGTTACATCTGACTTCCCTGCAAAGCCCGGATGATACCACCATGGAAAAGAAATGGCTTGTTCTTGTGAGAGAGCTGCAAATACCAATTTTAGCAGGTGTGCATTATGACTTAGCCATTCGTGCTAGAGGTCCATCAGTATCTGAGCAGAATGTTCATTAAACCCAGCGACACGGGAAACGGCATTACCAGCCAGTCAGTAAACACGTGTGGCTGATAAACTCTGTCCCTCTGACATGCTCATGGAAAGAGATGAATAAACACCAGAGCAGCACACAGCAATTAACTTCAGAAACTGTTACTTGCGCAGTTATTTATTTGGTGAAACCCTGGCACAGGTTGTCCAGAGAGGTGGTCGATGCCCCGTCCCTGGAAACATTCAAGGCCAAGTTGGACAGGGTTCTGAGCAACCTGATTTAATTGAAGATGTCCCTGCTCACTGCATTACCCTCACTGTAAAAAAATGTTTTCCTTCTATCTCATCTAAATCTCCCCTCTTTTAGTTGAAAACCATTACCCCTTGTCGTGTCACAACAGGACCTTTTAAAAAATACTGTTCCCATCTTTCTTATAGGCCCCCATAAGGATAAGTGGGTTGTTTGAAAAGCCAGAACACAAAATCATGTTTTTCTGAAGGCAAAGCAGGCCGTGTTGCCATTCCTGCTCTCCCTAAAATCAATATTTTTGAGTAATGGTTTCAGTACCGCACCATTTACTGCTCTCTAAAAAGAGGCACGGTCTGACGTGCAACAGAGGGAATTAAGACGGGGTTAAGGAATGCGCAGCTCAAATCTTGGCTAATTGAAGAAAGCAACGGCATGCTGATTTTAAAACACACATCAAAACATACATAACCATACATGTGGAAACCAGAAATAATCCAACTTCACCATAAAATAGAGATAAACATCAATGTGGTACAATGAATACAAATGATAAGAAATCCACAAGCGGTCATGTTTTTTAACGCTCCCTTCACCACCAAAATCATAACAAAACGCAGGTTATTTTGTCAGTACTGGTAAATGAGTAACATGTGTAGCTCAGTCAATGCTCATACAGTTTAAAAAGAAGATTTATTATTTAAAGAAGTTATTTTGAAGTCCTTTTCAATAGGATCAACCAACATGCTAGGACCTCGCCCAGGTCTGCCCAGAAAGCTGCACTGCTCAGTCACGGCAGGGTCCAGGAAAACTCTTCCACTCATCCTTCCACTGCCTACCCATGGATGCTGGGACATGCACACATCTCCCCAGATAAAAAGGGTGATTTTCTTACAAAGCCATTAATTCTTCTCTATCTAGCAGTGCTTCTAGTTACAAACCCTATTCCAAATACCTGTCAAACCAACACAAACACTTGGCAAACACTCGCTAGTGAAGTTTCTTTTCTTTTTTTTTTTTTTTTTAAATACTGAAAAACGTTATACATTTGGGAACCATTTAGGTTATAACTTTGTATTTAATTAAATGAGGTCTACTGCCATGTAATAAGAAATTGATTGAATTGGTAAGAACATTTCTGTCCATGCCAGAAAAAAAAAAAAAAAAAAAAAGGGATAAAAGCCAGAAATAGTAAGCATTACCGGTTGAAGGATGGGAATGTCACACCTCTATATTAAATAAATCACCTAATTAAACTTACAGGTGTGACATTTAGGACACATTCCATGATCAGGACAATAGATTTGTGAGTGAAGAGGAATTAAAGATATAGTACTGAATGTTCACTGATGGTTTGCAGAGTTATGAGGGTTTTAAAGTGGCAACTTCTTGAAAAGAAACCCCATACGAAACTAAACAGGTTTTAGCAAATAAAACACCTAAGCCAAAAGAGTTACTTTCTAGTTTTACATTTAGAAGAATGGGGTCATTTTCTAGAAATACTTAAAAGTTTTTCCTCCTCAGCATCAACAGGTTGCTAGCAGGGAACTGCAGGGCTAGAAACTCCAAATACTTTCTCATCCTCCCATAAGTTTCAGGGAATTATTCTCTGCCTTACTCCTCATTTTCAGACTGCAGTCTTCTGCAGCAGCTTCACATCTGCTCCTGCAGCATTGGAGGTGGTTACCTCCCCATGGTCATGGGCCACTTGTGGTCAGAAAGGCTTTTTTTATGTGGCCACAGATGGACCTTCTCA
This sequence comes from Baryphthengus martii, assembly GCA_013396935.1. Taxonomy (NCBI): domain Eukaryota; kingdom Metazoa; phylum Chordata; class Aves; order Coraciiformes; family Momotidae; genus Baryphthengus; species Baryphthengus martii. The sequence goes on along the minus strand of VWZK01006521.1, from coordinate 58,034 downwards.
TTGTGGCTGCCCTCAGCAGATCCAACTGACCATCAAGGCTATAGCGGTGGGGTCACTTCTGCCAGCTGGGCAAGTGTCTGGGTACTCTGAGGATCACAGAGAGGTTTGGTAAGATGAGTTTGCTTAGTGCCAGTGCAGCTGCACCACCTGGCCACACGCTGCAGGTTCATAGTCCCCTGTCGTCTCTTTTCTGTGTGGCTGCTAAAGCCACTTGCAGGTCTGCTCAAAAAAGCGTAGGTCACATGGGACTTAAAAAATATTGTACATTCTCTGGAACATTATGGGGGCAAGCACTAGTCCTGGAAAGGCTAAAACAGTTTCAACTTAGATTTATCCAGCTTCATCCTTGGTCTCAACGAAACGTGCCAAGGAAAAACAAGGCTTCAGCCAACCAACGCTCTCTGGCCACTACAGACAATACTGAGAACATTTAACAGCCAAAGTATTGATACCCCAAGTGCTATATTACTACTTTCTCCCCCAATACCAATGACTTTGCACCACAGCCAGTCTCTCATTGACTTCAACGTGTTTGAAGATGACACCTTAAGGGAAGAGCAAAGAGAAACTATATATATATATAAGCCTGTGTATACACAACATATGAGCAGAGTGAATTTATTTCTGGGGTTAATTCTTTTCTCAGAGGGTTGACTGATAGGATTGTTGGCTTTCTTTCCTAGCTTTAGTGTAGTTCTAGGTTGTCTGGGAGGGGAGGACAGGTTAATGTTTGATGGTGCACGTCATCCTGCAGCCCTCCTATAGGACACTCCGTGACTGACCTGGGGACACTTCACAGCCATCTGCTCCCAAAGGACATTAGAAGAAAGTGGTTTTACTGCAGATAGTCCTAAGCCAGCCCTGATTACCAAGTCAGAAATATCACCAGCAGTTGACAGTTATAGTACAGACACAGCTGTTAGGAGAGTCAGTCGGACAACTTCAGATAAACTGACCAAACCAAAGAGTCCCTTCAATCAAGTCAAAGCTAACTTTGAGTTTTGATAATCTTAGCAAACTTTAAAGGGGGGAGAAGAAAGAAATACACTGGCATTTCTGCCTATCTTAATTTTAGTGTGGCAGGAAGCAGAAATACCACAAGAGAACAGTTCTCATGGTATTTCCAGCATTAAGTGAAACCAAAGAGACTTTTCTTGCTCAGGTCCCTGTCTGAAGTCCTGACTAAAACAACTCAGTGCTCTCTTGCACTATGGCGCTTGGGTTTTTCAGTTATTTTCCTGACCATGCCAAATCTTTGATCCTTTGAAAGTTCACTACCACCGGTCATTACTACAAGACTGGGGTTTTTTTTTAAATGCATGAAAAGAACTTTAGTAGTGCTCAGAACCACTAGCTCCATTCTGAAGAACAGACTCAGAATAAAAAAAAAAAAAAAAAAAAAAAAAAAAAAAAAGAAAATGAATGACCATAAAAGATTCCGAAAGTCTTCACGGAGTTTAATTGTCCTTAAATACACGACTAAAAGATAGGTTCAGTCTTCCAAAGAAAGAATTTAAGTTCAAATTTTTTCCACGTATCCTTTGTTTTGCTTCTCCATTCCTCGTAGGTGATAATATATAGAAACAAAGAAGAAAGTATTTTGAGGACAAAATTGGAACGGTTTACAGAAAAATGATCGTATTATATTAAAGGGCAGGAGAACAACAAGTAGGCAAAAATTACTCTGTTAAACCAAAGATAGTCATCTATTGACTCTCAGTAAGAAAATTACAGCAACAAGCCTGGGCATCATGGAGAGGTCTAGAAAATAATGCTGCATTTCTCCCTCATTTTTGTACTACTTCCACCACCACCACCTAAAATACCTAAATCTCATCCCAGTTTGATCCTTCCACAGAGTATGACACAGCTTATTTCCCCCCACCCAGTAAAAGGTAAAAGAATGCCAGAGCAAAACTTTTCACGTAAAAAACTTATTTGCTAGGTATGAATATAATCCTGAAAGCTTTCTGAGAAAGTCGTCAAGCAGTAGAAAGAAGGAAAATAAGGCAGCCAAAGAGTTCTGAGTAATTAAAACAATGGCAACAGCTCAGAAGCCTCTTCTAGCTCATAGTGCTAATGGTGACAACATAATTAGCGGTGTAATTTCATAATGAACAGTTGGTGATGGGGCAAGTGGGAAAGCTCTACTCCTCAAGGACATCCCAGTGTGCTTTGCTGGAATTTGTCTCTCTTACTACCAGTAATTTCATAGGAAGTAGAGATGTGGATGCCGTGTTTAAAATATTCTGAACCTGAAAATATCAATATCTATCTAGAAATGTGCCGTTTGAAAAGCATTATTGGGGTTTGCGAGAAATTAATACCAGCAATTTTCGCATTTATCAACAGCTGCCTACTACAAGCTTCCAGCAGACTTCTCAACCATGATTAAAGGCTTTTTTGTAGTAGACAAAATGATTACTGTATGTGTCTTCCAGGGGGAAAAAAATAAGGGGCAGAGAAATCACGTGCAGTTACAGTGCAGTTTATGGCAGATCTGGCTGCTGGCCTAAGCCTTCATCATTCCTCATTTTCACAGTCAGAACGTGACATTATTCAAAAGCTTTATGGACACTAACGACAAGTGGAGTAAGTACACATCTCACAAGAAATCTCTGCTCTCAGCCCCCCCAAAAGCCCTCAAAAGCATGTGTATAATGCAGTCATTCCTGCACCGATTTCGCTGACCAAACTCTAACACAGAGAAGCCGAAGCTGCTATTAATACAGAAAACACTTCACGGGATGGTAAGACAAACAGTATCTTCATTTTGGGATCCTAAGGCACATCATCTAAAAAATCCAGTTTGCAAGGTGCATAAAGATGACACAGATCTAAAGTTACTGTATGATTAATTTAAAACTAGCACGGAAATGCACAAATTTTATTCACTGTCTACTGCTACAGTGAAATAATCTATTAGAGACATCTAATGCCGTGAATTAGAGACATCAATAATGCCACGTTGAACATGATATTGAATTAAAATACATTTTGTTTTAATGTCAAATGATGGTATAATAAACTTCAGCTGTATCTAGCAATTCTTCCATAATGTGTGGATATCACACACTATAAAAGTGTCATTTTTCTTTAATAGCTGAATAAATGCATAGATAGTCATGAGAAGACTCACACGTAGAAGTGTGACGAAAAACAAAACCGATGATCAGGGGAAACCGTCACCAGCCTTTAACCAACTGCACTTTTATAAATACCTGTGCATATTCAAACAGCACAGAATAGTCTGGCACAAATCTTGGAGCCACTTTATGGATGGGTGGTTGGGATGTAGTTGAAGTTGGTACAGGACAAGGCAAATTAGACTAAATAGCAGTTGATTTTAGTTTAGCTTTTTAAAACTAAGCTGTATCTCATTTCAATACTCAGGGAGAGTTTTGACAAGCATCACCACTCTCTTAAGATTCTAAAGGTATTTTGCTTGCTCTATCTCAGAATCTGGACATTCTCATACTTGATCAAGTCACCAACATTTCTATTCGAGAAAGGTTCAGTTTTGATGTTTAGGAGAGGTGTGCGAATTTGCTCAAACCTCACGGACACAATGAAAGCCAAGTTGTAAATGCCTCTGCAAATACAGTGCAGCAAAAGTTAAGCACCTGTCAAGCTGGCAAAAACCTGTCCCTCATCTACGTTGTACTTTACATTACAGTTACACTTGTAAATCTTAATGCCTTCATCTTCCAGGTCAACTTAATTGAAAATAACTTTCCCCAGGGGATTTTTCACAGCTACAGACGCACAAGTTAAGAAGTGCTGCTCTCTTTCTACAGTACTGTAGAAATACACCCATCTGTTACAGCTGGTAGCAAACAATACATGTGAGTTGATCATGAAACAGGCAGAGAATGGAAAGATTTGAAACTGGAATAAATATGTTCAGTCTGTCATATATAGCTTGGTCCTCAGCCCTCTCATCGTTAGCTATGAGATGGGCTGTAAAAGTGACCACAAACTTGTCAAAATGAGACTTAATGACACAGAAATTAAAAATAGCCAGGAAATTATTTTTTTTTCCTGCAACAGAAACAACTGCTGAAGGTTGTTTTTGAGTATCTGCTGTGTGGCACATTTGACATTTAAAATCATAACTTCAGATACATGACCTTGCTCTGTGGTTTCTAGCTGCTTATTCGTGGAGTTTTCAAGACAGTATTTAAACACTTCTTTAAAGGCATCTTTACCTTTACTTTACTCTTTATGAATCAATGACGCACACCCTGCTGTGTGCCATTTGCTGACATGTTACCTATTGTCTCAAAAGAAGATATTTTTTTAAAGGATGAATTATAGATCACTGGTATATTGAAAGCATCTTCCTGATAACTATTACCTGTGCATTTTTTTTTTAATATATTTCTTACGTAGGCATCACCAAAAGCCACACAACAGTTTTCTCACTTCTTAGAAGTCTAGTAATTCACATATGCTCTCCAACCAGGCCATAGTAATTCCCACCGTGAGCTGGTATGCAAAGCGCTGTAAGGGTTTGCGCTACGCTTCAGGGAGAAAGTTATGGGTTATAATTACAGTAATTCAGGTTAAAATAACAACAGTAAAAAGAAATGGAGGGGAAATATTTGTAGCAATGCTAATTGATGACTGGATTCACATTCTGTTTTCGGTTACCCTAAAACAAACCCTGAGAGACTCCAGCAAGGTTAATGCATTTCTTTGCACGTGTCGCGCGGGCTAATGTACTTGGTAAACACTACTAAATGAATTTAAATGAGTCTATGATATGGAAAAGTTAAAAGGGTTAATTGAAACCTCTTTGTGCAGAAATGCAAACCTCTCCTATCTGTCAAAATTCATGAGAAAGGCCAGAAGAAGCACTACAGCTCTCCTGTCTAGACTGCCAGAACCTACAGCCTGCCTCACATTAATAAATGCCGTAGAAAAATCTATCCCTTTCTTCTAGCTCCAGTATTTACGTTCGACAGTCCGTTGCCCCTTTAACGCAACAGAGAGGACCTCACCGAGCAACAGAATCCACCACCGTTTTTAAACACCTTTGCTAACCCGTGTCCTTGAGGCCATGGTAAACTTTCAGACTTCGTACTTAACAGCTCATAGAAACACGTAGAGAAGAGTAATGAACATCCAAATTGGGGGCCAAGCTGCTACCAGGCAGGCAAGCGAGCACACAGCTTGGTGCTCACGTTCAGAAGAGAGTCGAGATGGGGCTGAGAAGCTGGGTAACTGTATTCAGCCAAAATGTTCTGTTTGCTAGAAAACAGTCATGGATATTCATTTCAAAACAATGAATCCATGGAAAAAAGTTCTCATAGTAAGGAAAGAATGTGCTAATTTGAAAAGTTACAGCTAAGTCACACAGCCTTGTTCCCTATAAAGCTCAGCTCCGTTAAGGTCCTTTTGCCCACCGGTCCCAAGGTCTCCAAACCGGCTCCTCGTGCCAGTGGCTTAGCCATGGGGCTGCTTCACCCCTCTCAGCTCCATCCCGCCCACAGAGGCCCAGCTGCAGACTAGGTCTGACCCACGGCTGGAGGGAACCAGGCAAAGCAAACTCCTTTCATTTCCCCCACGATCTGGAGCCTTCAGAGCAGCGGCAAAGCCACAATTGAGGCCTACGGTAATTACACCCGATGGCGGTTTTAAAACCTTTCCCATCTTAGCCCTTCAAGAAAAACAAGGGAACGAAAAGATCTTACAAAGAAAAGCCTTACAAAGCAGAATAAGCTCCCCAGTGGGACATTCCAGCGGGACACAGCACATCAGGGCAGATGGTGGGGGCAGCAACCAAGCAGAGGTGACCGCTGAACTAGCTGGAGGAGCCCAACTGTTCCAACATCCCTTCGGGCAGCGTTGCAGGGGCTCGGGCAGCCTGGATGTCCCTGCACCCAGGAGATACGAGCTACACACCTAGGGTGTGGAAGTCCTGTGGGCACCTCTGGTAAATCCATACCTGCTGCCACAACTCCTTCTGGTTTCTTATTTTTAAGGCTGATGAACGTGTAGTTAACGAACTGTAGAAACGCAAATAGGAATCCTAAATCAGTTTTCTGCTGACAGATAATTACCTAAAGTAGTTTGACACATAAGAAGACATCTTTTTTTCCATTAATGTCAGACAAAAGCCTTTTCCTACATTTCTAGCAGTCCCTGGTAAAATACCATGGACGTCAGAACAGCCTTAGAAAGCAGCTTGTGAAGCATATTATCATAACTTACTTTGCATAAAAGATCATTAAGAATGTGCCAGTAGCTTCAACATCGTATTTAACCATTGTATTTCAGAAAGAACTTTAAATGTTTAGTTCTTGGGCTTAATATAAATTGTTGTTTTAGCAACTTTGTAGTTCGCAGATTTAGAAAGCGCGCAGGAAATCACGATTTCCAGTCTTCGTAGCTCTTTAACATGCAGCTACAACACTACAAATACATTGCTGAACTAATAAAATCATCACAGAAAGCATATCAAATTCGGCACTAATTTTTTATCCTGTACAGCCATTGACCTCAGTGGTATTTCCTAATTAAGCTTTCCGTACGGTACTCACTTTCTATCATCGTAACTTACCAAATTTGCTAATTTATGTACAAAGATAACTCAGCTCTGATTTTTTTGGTATAATTACGTGTGCATCTTATTAAGAGTAACTCTACTAACACCACAAATTCCATAATCAGTTCGACAAACAACATCATCAGACGACACAGAAATAGAGCAGCAGTTTTAATTTCTTTTTTTTTTTCTTCCAAACTTGAGCTTATTTCCTGGTATTGAAATCGTAATTAAATTATATCTGAATTCCTGCTGGTGTAAATCCTACTGACTTCAGTAACTATGCCAGAAAGCAGCCCATTATGTTAGTCATCTGCTACAAAACACAAAACAGCAACCATTTCACAAAGTAAGGCCAACTAAAATGATTTATTTTACCCTTACCACGTGCCCCTTGGAATTGTGTAACTCTGCACAACGGCCATGATACCATCTTGTTGCTCTAAAATGCAACTAAGAAAAGGTGACTAAGAATTTCAATTGATTTTTTTTTCCCTGAAGGCACAAAAATCTTCTTATTTGTACAATTTATGCACCACAGCAATACAAGTTATATGTCTCATTTGGCATAGGGCCAGGTAATGCTTGCCAAGTGCCAACTGCTCTAGTAACCTACATAATTTTTACAGAGCTGATGCCCAAGAGAAAAAAGCTGGTTGTTCCTGCATTTGCTACCAGATACAGCCTTAAAACCCAATGGATTTAGGGAAGTGCTTGAGAGTGGGTCATCCTCTCAGCAGACTTTATTGAAAAACACACCTGCACTTACAGTGTACAGTTAAAGCCAAAGGGAAAAAAAAAAAAAAAGGTAAATTTAATTCCTAACAATTTATCAAAGCATATCTTAAAAATGAGATTAAATTAGTACATCTCTAATTATGGCATTTTCTTTCAAGCCTTTGGACGTGTTTGTGTGCACCTGCTCGGCACTGTCAACAATAACCTTAAAAACATGACCAGAGATCATCTTACAAGTTCTTCAAGATAAATGCAAAAAAAAAAAAAAATATATATATATGAAGTTCATGTAGTGGATATGAACCCACTGATAGGACTAAGCTAACAATTTGCTGGACATATGTTCAGTTTAAAAAAAACTCCATGTAGTTGGAGTGGGCTTTATGCTTTCAAATACAAAGAGGTTTGTGTGAAACTGGAAGAACCACCTTCCAGGAATGTATTAGCAAAAGAAAAATCTCCACTGGAGAGCTTCATCCTAAGTATTCATTGGCTAGCAGTGGTGTTTTACAAACAAAGAATTTAATAAAAATGTCCTGTTAAAGATGTTTTAGTTAAAAGTCTCCTCTAAACAAAAAGTTTATGGTCAGGAAAAGCAAAGTGCCGCCTTTTAAATCGAAGAAAGCTTGTCAGCATTAACCCTCCCTGGTACTTTAGGAAGCAGGTTTCTGAAGGTATCAAATTAACACATAGTCCTGAGCAAACCTTGACCAGCTGCAGAGGGATGTCAGCAGGAAGGCTGGACATCCAACAAAGTCACTTCAGTGTGAGTTTGAAACGAGACGTACCTCAAAGCTGAAAGCTACTCAACATCCTCCAAGCCTACATAAAAGTCTCAGAGAAATGATTTCCAACAGAAGGCAAAATATGTTCAGTATTTAAGACAGGCTGCCCGTTTATTCCCAGCTGCCAGCTCCACGCAGAGCGGTATCCTGCGGCAACGGCTGCCCTCCCTCTGTGCACCCGCTACCGTGATTATTTCAGGGCAGCAAACGAGAGCTTTTATCTGCGGTTCAGACTCGGCGCTGCCAAGTCCACGTGAACCAAGTGGAGGAGGTCCAAATATTTTGCTAGATGTGTAATTTGTCCTGGTTGTGTTCTCGTCCTAGTGAAGCAGTGGCAGTGGCACGTACCTTCACCGTGCAGCTGCTACACCTTTGCAGTGCAACTTCTACTTGCGAGTATATCCCTTTTTCTTTTTTTTTCTCTTTTTTTGGGGGGGAAATGCTGTGAGATCTCTTCTACTACTTGCAGCTCACTCAAAACACAGCTGCACAGTTAAAGATGGGTTAACGTGACTATAGGTCTATTAATGTAACGGTCTTAATTAAATCTGACTTATTTGGGGAAGGTCTAATACTGCTTTCCTCGGCAAAGTATTCGCCTCCTCGCACACCGGAATGTGGGATTTGCAGGGTCTACTGCTCCCTCAGGGAAAAAGAGAAGAAAAGATCACCTCAGTTATCACTCCCAACTTCATCCACAATTCCCCCCTCCGCTTCTAGCTAAGAGCACTGGTGGTGCTGCAGAAGATACAGTTTTTCAAAAATCTACCTGTTTCTTTCCGCTAACTCAGGTCACTGTCCCTTCTGAACTTCACTACTTTTACTTCATCATGTGCTCTAGGCCAGCCTGCTTTAGCAGGGGAGTTGGACAAGGTGGAGGTGCTTTCCAACTCTTGACAATTCTGTGATTTCACTGCATTTAAGATATTATGTCTTCTCTGTATATAAGTAGGCAGATGAAACATCAGCTAAGCGTCTGTCTTCTAACCACCGAAAAATTAACAAGCTCCCTTAGGCTTTTCTTCATTGGCCTTATTCTCTACCTGCAATCTTCTCATAATTTTTATGGCTCTTCTGTGCACGCTTCAATATCCTTCCCGAATAAGCAGGCAACACTGTGGGCAACTCAGCACGACAGCTCTGCGTAGTCAATATATTCTGATGTTTTACAAGGAACCTTCCAAGACATGTTTCTGACATGGGAGGTAGGAGCTATTTAATATGGCCCTTCTAGAGAGCAGTTATGTCCTGGCATTGTTTCCACATCATGATGGATCACTCCTGAAGGAGAAGCAAGGGAGGGGAGGAGGAAAGCTTATCTGCTCATTCCGAAACCACTGGCATGAGATTTTGTGAAGACGTTTTTTCTAGAGCAATGCAAAAGGAGAGAGATGCCACTTAGACAAGAAATGCTTCACAGGCACCTAAAAGACAGCAAGGTGACAAAAAAACGGCAGAAAGTCAACGGTGTAAACCAGACCTAATTTCCTGCAGCAACGAGGCAACAGACTGTGCGTATAGGGGAAAAGCCACAGATGTCACCTCGTTCAATTCGAGGGGGTCTTCCCATCCGAACACAAGCCCATTACGGGCCCCAGCTGTAGGAAAGGCAAACAACAGGCTAGGGCATAAAATCAGGAGCGCTGTGCATACGGCATGAGAAATAATCCTTCTGTTCCGCTACTCCCAGGCCCACCTGAGCTACAGCACTCAGATCAAACTGCAGTGCAGAATTCCAGGAATAGCACGGATCCAAAGGGAAGAGCTCAGAAAAGAGTAGTAAAGATGACCACGGTCACTAAACATGACCCACCAACTGAAGGATATCGAGAGAGCCGAGACTCGGTCTAGAACAAGACAACTGGGAGAAATTATATGGAAATGGTCTTCAGGCATGAAGAGAGAGAGAATAAACTGTTCTGCATGTCTAAAGACCAGAGGACTTAAACAGTAATAAAAGTAACTTAGGTCAGCAACAGGAGGAAATGCTGCAGCGCTGCAAGGGAGAAGAGTCTGGGAAAGAGCAGAAGAAGCCAGGAACACCAAAAGCACACCAAGTCCTGCCTCTGTGCTGGAAAATAGGCAGGCTCCTCCCAATCCTGCGATACCAGACCAGTTCTGGAAACAGTTTAGTTGAACAGTTAACTACCAGCAGTTGATAAGACCAACGTGGTAGAGACTTCAGTAAGCAAACTGAGAGGGTGGACAAAATGAAGCCTCAGACTGCAGCACGGCACCATCTCTGACGTGTAGGATACTTGTCTGCATCCCTTCTAAACGCTGTACAACACAAGCCCTTATTCAGGGATATTTCAGTGTCAGCACCACCTTCGGCACTATCACCACTAAAAAAAAAGTCAAGACTTCATACGAAAAACATCTGCATTTGATTTGCTCTTCCTGCTGCTCTGCACATCACCACCACAATTACAAACAGAAGTATTTGGCTCCACGCCTTGCCCTTTTATTACTTTGCTCTGCTTCACTTGCCAATCCTTATGGCAACAGAACTTGCAAAGTCATGGACTCTTACAAAAATCTCTTATAATACTAAAACCCTGAACAGTGAGATTCGTCTTACTTTTGCACACCGTGGGGTTTCCAGGTATTGTTTTTGTTCTCATCTCATTTTATATTGAATATAATAGCCAGAAATATGAGTCAACAATAATAATTTGAAGACTTTTTTTTTTTTTCAGTCTTAGGAATTTCCTTTTCTGCTTTCCCCAGTGCACTCTGCTCTGATGATTTTATTTTATACTGCAGACTCCTTAGGGCAGAGGCAGTCTACATTGTACATTCTTCTAAAGCCTGCCAGAGTATAAAGGTGTCCCTACAACCACCGCAGAGCATTTCTCACAGCATCACGCACGTACCAGCCACTCGTCTGCTAAGGAACACAGGGGCTGCAGCTCGCGAGCTGTCCGAAATGGATAGCTTAGTGCAAGGTGATAATAATAGTTTAATAGATTATAAGCACGTTACAGAGAGGGATAAACTAAGTCGAAAGCAAACAGCAACACTATTTGAAAATTTTCCTTTAGAATTCTTCCCAGTGCTGTAAAATGAAGAGGGCTGCCTTGTGCGGTGCTTGCCAGCCATTCAAATCCTGTGCCATGCGGTGCTTACTTCCCAAAAATTGCACCTTACTTGTCCAAAAGCTGGACTTCATGGCAATATTTTTTTAGGGTGGGGTCTAATCCTTCTGCACACAATTACTTCAAATGCCTGTAAAGAAATAAGAAAAATCCCAGAGAGAGATCTCTAAGAATTTCTGTATTTCTCATGTTTGTTATTCAAGTGAAACTTGAATATTCAAGAACTATTTCTTGAATATTTCTTGAATAAAATAAGCCATTTAATAAAAAGTCAAACAGAAAACAGTTTGGAGAGCACTCATAGATTCTTCATAACGAAAAACAACAGAGACATAGATGAGACCCCAGTCTACAGCGATGTGGTTTGTGGGAAAGGCGAGGCACCGCTGCGGGCACGATGGCCGGGAGGAAAGGACCCAGGTCAGAGTTCTCACCAGGACCCACTAACAGCCAGTGCTGCCCTTTTTTAGCCCAAATAGCCAAACCCTCAAAGATAAATGGTGCTTTGAACTTTTCCCCTGTGGAGAAAACACCGTCCCCACAGCAGGATTGCGGCCTTTCGGGCAGACAAAGAGGCCGTCGGCATCTTACACTCGCTCATCTACTCTATTTATTTTGGTTGCAGGAACAAAATCAGTTTTTCTCATTTTTTTTTTTTTGGTAAGATTCTTTATTCCAGCTCTGAGAACTGATCATGCCCATCACCTGAAGTCATTTAAGAGGAAAGCACAGTAGGTAAATGCTGCCATCTACACATGGCCCTCTGAAGGCTCTTATGCCAGGCCTGGCCATGAAAATGCAGGGAAATACACTGCTCTGCTCTCCTCCCCAAAGAGCTAACATAGCGTCTTAAACAGGCACTTGAGGAAGCTCAAACCAGTGTTATGGGGAGGAGGAATGCCCTGGAAGATTTAAGTCCCATAAGAAAAGGTAAACGAGAAGCATACATAAAGTTTGATTTTGTGACTACTGTGTCAAAAACAATCTCATGGTTGAATTATCACTTTTGCTTCCTGACCTACACACAGAGATTACATTCTGCAATAGCTCAGCTGTCAATTGGACATTTATATGACACTTACAATATATTTTAAAATAACATTTCATACAGCAGCTGTGTTTACAGAAGGAAATATTTTTATAGGGCTCTCAGTAACAAATGTCTCCCATTTCTGTAAGTCTGTCTTTCATTCTAATTACCCCCATCACTTTACTAATGAAAACTGTCCCTGGTAGACAGATTATCATCTGTAAAGTTCAGAGAACAATATTCATCTATTTTGGCATACCACCTGTAAAGGACATTAGTTCAAGCTTCAGTTACATCCATGACAAAACATTCACAAAAACACAAATCTTCCAAATTAGTACTTTACTCAAGATTGAAACTATTAACACTATTTTAGACAACAGGATACATGATGGGAGATAGTCTCTTCCATTTATAATCAAAAATAGAGACTAAAATACAATGAAAAAAAAGGATAATTAAACACTATCTCAGGTTTGTTGACTTTTTTCTTTGTGGATTTTAAATCTATTTGTTGTCTTCACCTAATGTACTATACATACCTGCAGGTGTTTTCAAAACCTAGGTGCTTTAAAAGCAAATATTGACACCAGGGAGATTTTTAATCTACACATTGGTATAATGCCCTTATACAAAACTGACCAAATCCTGACAGCAAAAGATCAAGGATCTCCCAAGCTTCGACCTCACAGATTTCACAGGAAGCTTCCCGTTAGCTGAACGAAACCTGTGGCTCGCTCAGTCTTTACTTAACAGCAACGGCTTCTGAATGTACTTTAGTTATTTACTTATCTCCACTCTGACCTCTCTGGGTGAGGTCTCCTCCTCCCCAGAGTTACGGCGGTACATTAATATTTCAGCAACCCTTGGTGTCTTTTACATTCAAGAAGATGCTCTGAGAAAGACAGCCAGTTAATTGGTAGTTCTGCCAACGCTTTGGAAACGATGCATTTCTGTCATACCTCCACACGACACCGCAAATGGCAAAACCCTTTTTCCATACACATTACTCAGCAGCTGATGAACTGTCAGTTAAAATCAAAAGCTATATTTACACGAAGCTTTCATTATTAACTGAAATTACGATCAAAGAAAGATTGACTCAGAAATGAACACAGGCTCAGGAAACACACTGCCCTTCCTGACAGTGTGAAACACATCCTCTTCACTCAAAAAGCGATGCATACCAAGAAGGCAACAGCGGCTAAGGAATGAATCTGAAACCTCAGCTCAGTATTGGTTTTGGCAGTCCTTGTTCTTGCCAGAACAATTCAAAGCCCTGGGCTGCAGAGAAAGCAAGTGCCTTAACAGCCCACAGGAACATCGCAGGTAGATTTGCTAGAGAAAGAAATGGTTGGAAGTAAACCATTGCTTCTTGTCAAATCTACCAGAGAAGAGAAAAAAGGAGAAAAAAAAAAATCTTGCAACTGTTTAAAAGTGCTTCTAAGACTTACAGTTATTAGTAGGTAGAAAGGTAAGATGATAAAATTCCTACCATTGACAGCAATTAACTCCTAATCATCTTAACTCATTTTCCAGCTCAGGATATATTTGGTTCTCTTTTGGGGCACTGCAGCTTGAATTGCTATTTATTAATTGTACCGTATTTCGGCTTGGCCTAAAATTTGGGTATGTCTGAGTTATTCGACCCTGCTAGGATTAGCAGTCCTATAAACAATGCCAAGTTCTTCTGTCCTGCATTACAAACACACACAAAAAAAAGGCTAGAAAAATCTGGAAATCGACTAGTTGGTTCATCCCCATGCCCAAAGAGAGGATCAACTGTACCTGTGGTAACCCAGACAGGCACTTCTGTAACCACTCTAGGAAGTATATACTCAAAATTATTTTACAAACTCCCTGGACGTGCCCTTACAAGGCATTACTAACTTTGCTATTAAAAAGTTGTCCAAGTGACTAAGAGATCCCTCTCTTCATGCAGCAGACAAAAATGGTTTTTTGTTGTTGTTCAATAAAGAGATGGAGCTGCAGGGACCACTCACGTTTTTGAGGGCTGGCACATCTCCTCTCTTCTCATCTGCTGTCGTTTAGTTGATGAGCACAGAAATGGTCTTTCTCCACTAATAAGTATGAAAATAATTTCCACACAAACAGTCCAACAACAATTATTTGAACGTTCACTTTGCAGAGCACTGACTTGGTTCTTACCTTAAATAACCACAATGACTAAAAGCGCTTTGGGCCTTTTGTTTACCCTCTAGATGTTCTTGAAGTAATGCAGTTGATAAAAATGTCTTGGCAGGTTCTACCTCTCCTGGTGCCTCCCTATCTTTTAATTGCCAGTACCTCTATGTAATGGCATGAGAATGATCGTACTGGGTCAGACCAAACGCTCACCTGCTCAGCCCTTCAACACTGCCGTAAGCAAGAGCCCAACTTCAATTCCATACGCTTATTATTTATGAAAGATGAGGTTTATGAAAAGCATGTACAGAAAATTTTCTTAAATAAACTGCATTTTGATGCTGGGTTTGGGTTGGTTTGGTTTTCTCCTCTCCCCATAAATTGAGGCTGAAAAGGTAAGGCTAAATCCATGGAAATAAAAAAAGGGAAATGATGCACGCACGAGTAATTCCCCCCACGCTTTCCCAGCTTCCAGCCATTTTCAGTTCAAGTTTTCTTGAGCAGAACATGGTTTCTATATGTTATCTAACATCTCCTTGAACCCATGTCGACTTCTATGCCAAAAAGCGGGAAGCTCTACTGTGCAGCTCCATCAGCCATGTAGAGAACCATCTCCACCCATCTCTTCTGGCGATTAAACCAATTGATAGCACTTTTTTTTCTTTAAACAGACATGGTATTTGCTGTTTCAAGAGTCACTCTGAAAGATCAAGTAGTCCTATACTCATCTTGACGGCCTGTTCCTCAAGACCCACGAAAATTATTTCAGAAACAGGATCAATGCCTTGACAGAATTTACTACCTGAATGTTGGGTTAGGATAAAGCAAAAAAAAAAATTAAAAAAAATAAATCTACCAGGCGTGCAATCATTCATTTCTTCGCTGTTTCTTGTGAGAGCTGAGTACCTGCATCCTGCTTAGAACCTGAGAGAGAGACAAACCTACCAACGCCTAACACCAGACAGAGAACTGAACTGAGGGGAGGAGCATCGCTGAGCACTGACCGTAAGCAGAGCTCTGGAGGCCAAGCCCTGCTCCTCGGAGGAGAAAAAGAAGAATGGAAAGAAATGAGAAATGACAAACCCCATTGTCTTTGGCTCATTATTTGCTGAGAGGTCTTTTGATTGCAAAAACGGCTGTGCAAATCCAGTCCCAAAGCTCTGAATTTTTTTTACATCTGCACAGGCGGATACGCTCATCAATTGCTTTTTGCGCTACCTCAAAAAAATAACTTACGTCACAAATTAGAACGATTTTGGTTTTCCATTGCAAATGTACATTTTTCTCTCCCCACACAGGATATTGGTAAGACAGAGGCACACATGAAGCGAACTACCTTCACAGCTCACTCGCACAAAACCGCCACAGATCAATCTCCAACTTTTATATTAAACAAACAGGAAAGGTCAGAAGTGAAAACAGCCAGTGCTGGAAGTTCACAGGTGATACTAGACTTTGTATTTTGCACTTTGGGTGCTACTTCTATCACTTCTGAGCTCTCCTGCTGGTGAAACAAGATCAGCTCTTCAATGAAAAACAGCTGGCTGAAGCTCAACCAAGGCGTGTGATAAATGATATTCATGTTCATGGCAGAAATACAGCCAACACCAGTACAAAGGAGAAAAGAAAAAGTCTCTCCTTCTCCAATATCAGCATCTGGAGGTCTTCCTTAAAACTACTGCTTTTAAGAATATTAGATGGGCAAAGTATCACCACTGGATAAAGTCACCTTTTTATCCATCGTTTGTAACAGGGATTGTCATGGTGACGTCCACCTGTGGTTTCTGATCTTTAGTTCCTTGCTTCTGGTAAAGGAAAAGGAGTCATTAAAAACAATAGACTACAACAGGTGACCGTGTTTTGGGTCGGATATATAATGCCAGAGGTCCTAAACATTTTTATAAGTAGATTCTTCACGTGAAAGAGCCAATAACCACACCTCACCTTGTTCTAACCTATTGTGAGACTGTCCTTAAGAAAAATCACCACCACTGAAATGAGCAAAATCAGGCAAGTTTTTCCTCCTTGCCTTTTAGAAAAGATCAGATCTCTTTGAAACACATTTTAATAAGCAGAGGAGCTCTGTGGGCTGTGAAAGCCAGGGATCAGGCTGGGAGTCTTGGTGGTCTTTGTGGTCTTGAAGCTATTCATCGACTAATCCCCTCTTCATGGCCACAGGAGATGGGCTCCTGGGTGGCACCAAACTGGTGCATCTCTGATGCACAGAAAACCCTGCAGAGGTTTGGGAAGTGTGGTTTACAAGGTCAGACTCCAGCTGATCCTTGTGGAGATTCAGGAGAGAACTATCAACGAGATACACTAGGGCAGCTTCTCCGAAACAGGAAAACCAATAGTTAGGAGAATAGCCACTTCCAGAAGGTATTTAAAACCAGCTATCAAGCAAATTACATTAAAAATCTATGGAGTTGGTGATTAATTTCATAGGTAATGAATAATAGAGGCCACCATCTGTGCATCCAGCTTCTACATGGCAGCTCTAAGCGTTACACAATTGCACGTTGAACAAGTGTTCCCGGAAAACAATGAACTTGCTGCCTGACCTGCTCAGATAACCTTTCATTTCTTAGCGGTCCGTGCCTATCTCCGGCGTACAGTCAGCGGTGGCCTCGGAAACAAAAGTAGACCGCTGAATAAAACAGCAAGGGGGGAAAGGGCGAATTTGTGAAAGTACACCAGTGGTTTATTTTTTCCGCACAAAGAAATTTCTACTCTTTCTGTTCTCTGAGATTGAAAATGGTTCCTGCCTCCAGAGCTGCCAGAGCTTTATAAAGTTATCGCTCTGGGTCTCCAGCCGTCTATCTGTGCACATTTCAATAACCTTTACTTCTGCTGAATAATTCAACGGAGCAAAGATTTGCTATTGGCAATCTCTAATCGGAAGGAAAAGCCTAAAGCTTGCATTTTATTTAGTAAAACTCCTGGAAGGGGGAAAAAAAAAAAAAAAAGTCTTTCCTCTTCAACCCTATTTGGGACTTTGCTTTAGGAACTGCCAGGATGAAATTCAATCCCGCTCAAAGTTTTGATTATGGGAAATAGAGCTGACAAAATTGCAGGCCTAAGGGTTAAGATGACAGTGACAAATATGATTCGGTGACATTGGAGATGACAATCCATGTCGAAAGCCCACATGCCCGCCCTGGCAGGGTGGTGATGTCTGCGTGGATGAAAAGAGCCCACACTGCCCAGGTCTGAAAGGACACAATGGACTTCAAGGAAAAGATGAGGGATTTTTTGTACGTGTTTCTAAACTCCAGGAAAATGAAGCTCTGCCTGGAGGCTAGCTCAGCTGTCACATGCTGCAAAAGCCTGACCATCTCACCCACCAAAGATAAATTGACCAGTTGTTCACCATCATCATTTTCCCTTCCAATACCTACAATTATTAATCTGCTGCTTCAGAGCTATCAGGCGAATACCGCGAGGCAGGATGGCACCACAGCTCTCTGAAACCGCACACCATCAATCTTCCCTCGGTTGCACCCTGGCATGAAATCACACTGACATCATGCAACCTGGAGCCGCACGGAGAGCGCAACCTCAAATTTAAAACAGAAGCTGTAATCGGAGAAGTTTTCATTTGCTACCCCTCCGTATTTAATAGAGAGGATGTTATCCTCCTGTCCTATGGCAGACTCACTAGGTTGGGGTGGGTTTTTTTCATTCTTGATCTTCATCCATCGAGCAAAATGTCATCGGTGATGACCGTGCAGCTCTTGGTAAAGGAATGATGTGTTAACTTGTGCTCCCTCTGCTGCTCCCGCTGCAGTACAGCAAAATACAGCTCGATCCAATCTAAAGATTGCCGGCTTTCCTGCCAATCGCTTGGTTCTATTTCAATAATCTTTCTGTTCTTGTCTTTTTTTAAAGAGGAAGAGATTTGAAAACCAAGTAGTGAAGTATGCAAATACAAAGGATTTTAAACAAAGGGATTTCTAAGATGACGGATCCAAGTGAGAATCTAAGCTGCTCAGGACCCCAAAGTCCTTCTGGTCCAGCTGTCTGGGTGACAAGCGCCAGGGTTTGAGATGTCCCATCCCCAGGGGGGATGCAGAGACGGTCAAAGGACATTTGAAGGACCTGCACTTGCAAACACCGGTCGTTTGCCCTTTGTGGGCTGCGGCGGTCACAGGGAGCTCAGCTTTCCGCCTTTGGCAAGGACATCTTCCCTGCAGGGCTGCCGCATTTTAGGGGCAGAAGGGAGGGAAGAAGAGGTTTCAAATCTTTAGACAAATAGTAACCATAAAACTAATTACAATTGTCCATTACAATGTAAGGATTGGTCACAAAGTCTGAACAAAGCAACATTTCTGCAGAATTACAGATCATTCAACCCAGTTACAAACAAAGTCTTTCAGGAGATGGTTTGGTCATTTATGGTTAAGCACGCCCTCGGTTTCTACAGCTTAGACAACATCAAGCAAAATAACAAGCGGTACTAACTAATCACAACCAGCATCACTCAGACCCACTATTAAAGCCAGTAACATTTTTTTCCCTTTACTTGTAATATTTTATAGAAAAGTAGTCAATTGTGTTTACTGTCAGAAAGAAACTAATCTTAGGAGAAACACCAAAAGGGAAACAGGAAGAATGTCCCTGAAGAAGGAAGGCTAAGCAAGCACACGTGCACACTCATTTGCTTTGAAGCCTACATCCTGAATGTCCCCGTGAGTTCCACAATATAAATAGAATATGTCTAGGAGGTCTAGCAATGAGGCATAAACTTTCTCTACATCTATTTTTGCTTGATATGGAGAAAATGCTTCCCTCAGTATGTAGTGTTTTAGGATTGAAGGTTGGAAAGTTTTCCTTTATTCTGTGTTTGCTTGGATTTTTTTTTTAAGAAAGTAGCTCTAAGGTACCCCATGAGATACCATGATGATGGAGAAGTTACAGAGGTAGGATTTAAACCAGACAACCACAAGGAGCCTCTGTTGTGGGCGATGCACATGAAAATAAGTATTTAAAAGAAAAAAAAAAAAAAGATACACAAGCTACCAATAAGAAAATGTTATATTCACGTTACCCATCTCCCCTTCCTGAAGAGAAATTGTGCTGACAGGAAAGGCTGGAGGTTGTGCCTGAAGTTTCCTAATCTCCCACTTTAAACTGATGGCCGAGGCCTTGCACTGACCTGGTGATACTTCATATTTTTAAAAGGGATGTGGTATATAAATAATTCCGTCAGAAATCTACTTGGCATTCAAAAACAAGGGAAGGAAGCCTATCATTTTACTGACCATAACTTTAAAAAAGAGAGGGTGTGCGAATGTATGCTTCTTTGATAAATCTTCCTCCCATGTATACACCCATATCAGCATTTCCTCCTCCTGCCGATTTCAGAACAAAAATGTGCAGTCGAAGTGAACTTCTATTTTATGCCACAATAACCTATCATTCAGTGGTTAACAAAGACCACTTGGAATTTATTTTTCTAAAAGACAGCTAACCGATCCCTGTAATTCAAAAAGATTTTTTTCCTCATCAAAGCACTGCAGGATCACCGAGGAAACATTTCAGAGCTCAGCATCTAAGACGTGGGCATTATGTGCGACACAAAAGTATTCTGAGAAACTCAAGAAGCTCTGGGATGACACTGTAGCAATGATTCAACTTTTTGGCACGCTCCCCTTCTATGATCATCCGAAAACCATCTGAGATAACCTCCAAAGAAGATCCGCACAAAGGTCTCCTCTTCCCTTCCTTTCTCCTGACGGAGAACAGTAATTTACTCTTATTTCTGCTATAAAAGAAGACTACAAAAAAAGCAGAAAAAAACCAGCAAGGAAAAACAAAGCCTGTTTGAAATCAAGGCCAGACATCCAGCCTGAGCTTCTCATCCAAGCCTGAGGGAATCTCGCAGCTGGCTGCTGCCACGTCTCCGGACGGCCTCAGCTTCCATCTGCTTTTACCATCACCTCCATCTTCTGGCTTAGACAATAGCAACAGGTGCGACAACACCAAAACCTGAACGAAACAGCCAAAGGAGCGTGCATGTTTTCTGGTGTAAGGGTTTAGGTAGTAATAGGGAAGCACTCACTGGATATCACAGCTCAAAGCCACAGGATGACACACGACCCTCCAACACAGTAAGTACAAACAAAAATCATCTTTATCAACAGGAGCAAGACTTTTTGATCACAGTGTTTGGTAAATGCAGCCAAAACATCACATTCATGGCTTGATACTAACTACAGGAAAAATATTTGGGGTGTAGGAACTCGGCTGCTAAACAAAACCAGTCTTCAGCTGTTTTCTCACTTAAGGGTATTTCACTTTGGGGCAATTTCCCTCCCCTTAGTTTTATTTGAATTCCGTAAAAACATAACTTTTTGTCACTACTTTTTCCCCCCACGGAAGCATCCCGGCCAGAGGGCTGGACAGAGCAGGCAGCCGAGAAGGAGCCCACAGCCTTTCACTGTCAGGTTATAACTTGGAGATAGATACCAACCAGGTATCAGGTCATTGGAAACCAACCACCCTCTGACACCCACGGACAGGGGTTGCCCACAGCACACCAGAGGTCAAGGACTGAGAAAAACAGATGCTGAATTACCCACAACTGCTAAAGATATTTCAATATTTAACAAAATAAATCTCAGCTATGAAGAGTGCTTGCAAAGTATGGTGACGCACAAGGGGTTTATTTTTAAAAGGAACAAAAAACCCAGAAATGTTACGGATGCTCCATCCTGGGATGTGTTCAAGACCAGGTTGGATAAAGCTTTGAATAACTTGGTCTAGTGGAAGGTGTTCCTGCCCATGGCAGGGGGGTTGGAACTAGATGGGATTAAACCCAGTCTTTAACTTCTAGGAAGCATTACAGCTACAAGGAACTCTTTTGTACTTGGTGGAATGGCAGAAGACAATGCATGTTTGCAGAATGTCCATAATTCATAATACTTCCATAATAGATCATTTGTAACCTCTCTCTGTCACCCCTGACGGGCACGCAGAAGGAATGCCTGCGAGCCAGGCTGTGAGTGCTGGGAGTTGAGAGAAGAGGTGGAAACACAAATATGAAATTTGAATTCCTGACGGAGAACATTTCTGATCATTCCAAACTATGGTCCCTCAAAAAAAAATAAGTGACCCACGCAGCAGGAGCAGAAGTGTCAAAAGCATGCAGTGATCCATAGAGAGAAAAAAAAAAAAGTGATACTTTCCTTCAGAATGAAGACACACAAAACACAATCCACAGCTCTAATATCTAGAAGGTAGAATGCTGCCGCTCCACGGCTAAGAATGGAGAGGACAATTATCTATCATACTGGTGATAAAGCAGCATCAGACAGAGGACTGACACAGGGCCCTGACCTCTCATACTGAGCATACGCCCCAACTTGGCACAAGGAATTTCTCCCGTTGTATTGTCCTACTGATGGAGTAGCTCTCTGCAGAGTTCTCTGCATTTTTGGCAACTGTTAACAAGTCATCATGATTTTTCATTTTTGTGAGTGTGCTGTCAGGAAACAAAACCGAGCCAAAAGCCCAAGCGTCAAACTTGGTTGAGTATCGGACGCGCACACAAGAGCTCTAGGAAGCCAGCTCTGGTCAGACCACCGTGCCATAGAGTGGGCCTGTAAGAGAGATGGGGACAATCTTTTTAGCAGGGCTTGTTGTAAGAGGACAAGGGGTGATGGTTTTAAAGTAAAAGAGGGGACATTTAGACTAGAGAGAAGGAAGATATTTTTTACACTGAGGGTAGTGAAACACGGTCACAGGTTGCCCAGAGAGGTGGTGGAAGTCCCATCCCTAGAAATATTCAAGTCGATGTCGTCCCTGCTCACTGCAGGGTGGTTCAACAAGATGAACTTTAAAGGTGCCTTCCAACCCAAAATATTCTATGATTCTATTACTGAAGCGCACTGCTTACTTTATGTGATGGTCAAACTCCATTTTAACGCCAGGCTTAGTTTATGGCAGAGCATCTATCAGCTTTCCTAGGAATTACTCAAGGCCCAATTTATATCTGTTACTGAATTTATAACCCAAGCCATTTGGTTTGGCGTTTTTTTGACTTGCTTAATTATAGTTACCTATTTTGTAATAAGTGGCAGAACGGACAAGCCTTGAACTGCTTTATATCGGTGCTTCTCCTCCATTACCTATTTCCAGAAAAGCCACATTTGTGTCTGGGCACAGTTCACCTTGGCATCCAGCTGACAGCAGAGGCCAGCTAACTAGCAGCACCCTCAGTGAGGGCCAGATGCCAGGGTGACAGGGGTTAACTCCTGTGGTCGGACCTCTTTTTGTGAGCGCCGGGTCACAAGAATGCCTTTTGCCCACTGAGCTGCTTAAAATAACTTTTCTCAATTTATATGGAGCAAAGATTAGACTTCAAAAGAAACTAATACTGGCAGATGAAAGGAAATAATCTTATAGATATGTGAAGGAACTCACTGTTTCTTTGATTACTGTGGGGAAGGAGGTCCTGAGCTCCACCACTTCATTAACATCCACAGTTTAACGGGGTCCTAAGGCCCCCAAAGCCTATTCACACCCATCCGACAACAAACTCAGTCATAAGTGACAACCCCCCAGGAGGAAGGTACATGCCTTTCGAAACCCAAGATGCAAACATATCCACGGGACATAAGCCCTCCGTCTTCTACCGTTTATATTTTATTTATCGTGCTTTCAAATCCCAGCTGCTAAGCTGAGAAGAGAGAGAGAGAGATGTAGTTTCTCATTAGCAAGAGCAGTAAAACCTGCAAGAAGGAGCTATAAAATAATGTCCTACGTACCTGTGCGGAAAACCCCCGGGATACCACATAAACTAGGATTGGCTGATATTTTTCATTTAGCTAAATACGAATATGAGTTTGCCTGATCCACCTCAGCTGTGCCCTTTTGTTTTACTCTCCTGAGTCCATTCCTGCCTCCAAGTTCTTTCCCCCTGGGGAAAAGTTATAAACTTAATCCAGGAGTTTGCTTCACACATCATTTGCAGCTTGTCAATGGGGTTTTTGAACGTCTGCCATGTGAGGAATAACATTAGCTGAGGGAAGAGTGGAAAGATTTCATTTTGCTAATGGGAAGAAGAATGACAGTACTGCTGCGGTGCTGCTCAGGACTGAAAGCAAATCGTGTCGTTTTGTATTTAGAAAAAAAAAAAAACAAACAATAAAGTTAATAAAAATATTATCTGATTACACGCTTTTTTTCTGCAATATAAATGACTATAAAAGATCTTTTGAGTTCATACTTAGTCAATTATTCTGTTAGTACTTCTGACCTGCGAGACAGAAGATGAAAAGTCATTCGTTAAACCAGCTTTTTTTTTTTTTTTTTTCCATTTCTGTCTCAGTTACATGGTAGATTTTTCTTCTGAACAAATTACCTCATGGCTCAGTTCAATACCAATACACGAGCAAGGCGGGCTGCAGATACAATCTGCCACGCTATGGAAAAAACTTTCCTTAGAACTTTAGCTCTCAGGATGTTGTCACCTGGCAGCAGTTGCCTGGTATCCCCGAGTACAGGCCAATCATGAGCTGGAAGAACCAGGCTTAAAACACAGATCCCTGCCTAAATTGTCTTCTAGTTATGCAATTTGGGCATCTTAATCGTAATCTTGGGCATCTTACTTTGCCATTACCGAGGGCATTTGTGTGTCTTAAGAGTTTATACTGTGAAGAAATCTCAAGAGCAAACAGTTCTCAACAAGCATGGAGTGCTTAAAGCCGTTATTTCTCTAACATCACAAACACTTCCTATCAAACAAATGGGAATTTTTTTGGCACTCTCTCAGGAAACACCTTCATTTACAGGGAGGAAAAAAAAAAAAAAAGTTATCTTAATGCCTTTGCTACATGTAATTTTAAGGAAGCGCACATCACATCACACAGAGCAAAACCCCATCGAGGGGCATTCGGCAAAGCCTGAGGATTGGATTACACTAACTTGTCGAACACCAGGCTTGCTCCTGCCTTCAGGCTGACTCCTGCCCTCGGGACCACGACCTGACATATGGGAACTCCTGGGTGAGATTTTCCAAACCCCTGTCTCTGCCCTTGACACAGGCACAGCGCTCCCTGGGTGGGTACCCCACACAGTGCTCCCCGCTGGTGGCCACCTCCATGGCTGCTGGGAAGGGAGAGAAAGGGCATTGCCTGCCTCCCCGAAAGCCCTCGTCCTGTGCAAGGACAGAGCTGTAAGCCATGCAGAGAAAGCAAATCCTGACCCAAAAGTAAGCATGATCTATACTGGTGAGGCTGTTCTTTAAATACTGTGTTCAGTATTTCAGGCCCATCACTGCAAGAAGGACCTTGAGGTGCTGGAGTGTGTCCAGAGAGGGATAAGAAAGTTAGTGAAGGGTCTGGAGCACAGGTCTTAGGAGAAGCGGCTGAGAAAACTGTGGTTGTTTAGCTCTCTACAACTACCTGAAAGGAGGCTGTAGCAAGGTAGGGGTTGGCTTCTTTACCCAGATAACAAGCAATAACTATCTATTACTTCCAGGGAAGGTTTAGATTGGACATCAGGAAAAAATTCTTCACTGAAAGGTCTGCTATGCATTGGAACAGACTGCCCAGGGAAGTGGTGGAATCACCATCCCTGGATGTATTTAAAACACGTGTAGATGTGGTGCTGAGGGTCATGGGGTTTAGCGGTGGACTCGGCAGTGCTAGGCTAACACTTAGGCTCGATCTTAAAGGTCTTTTCCAACCAAAATGATTCAATGAAACCACATCAAAATGGATAACCTAACTATCAGCATTCCCTCCCTTAAAACTGTAGCACTACTAAACACAACATACACGACTCTCATCTATTATTTCCTCAAGCGAAACCCAAGTTATCCAGCAACTGGAATTTCCTGTCATTCCTGGATAAAGCAGCCCTTGGAGATGCAAGTCAGGGATACACACCACTGTATGGAGGAGGAAAGGGCACAGACACAAGACCACGCTGTGCAACCGGCAGGAGCATCGCTGCAGCTGCTGCCTCGCATCCCAAATAATTCAAAGACGGACACGGTGACAAGGAGGCCTCTTCTCAACGTGGGGTCCATCGTACCCACCGAGGGTGCTGCAGACAGCAAACGGGAGAACTGCTCCTCTCCGGATGCGACCGCGTCAATCACAGGATGCAGCTGCGACGCAGGCGGCTCTTTGACAAAGCAGCCCGACTCTTGCCTGCTCGCTCGTGCCAATTTTAACTGGGTTTACCTTTGCAGGAATAATAAGACCTGAAGATTGTGCCAGGCAAGACCTAAAAGCCGCTCTGCTTCGTGTGGGAAGCCGCAGCACGCTCTCCTTTCCAAAGTACAACCAGGGGAGGAACCCCAAGAACCTTTGGTACAGCCACCATTAGACCTGCAGCAATCCCTCTCCGAAGCGTACGACGCTTCCGACCGTCGTACGCTGATGGGTGCCTCCAGACAATAGCTTCGATGAGACCATTTCCACAACTAGCTCAGCCTTTCTGCAAAGACAATTGGAGCAAGCCGTGGTTTGTTAGCTTCCCCTTGTCCATTTTTCAAGAAAACGCATTTCCCATGCTATAAATGTGCGTGCGGTTTATAGGCCAAGCTCTGCGAGCGCTGCGTTAGGACCAAACATGGAATTATGTGCAAGCCTGACAGTGATTCATTTTAGTCTTGAAAATGAACTGCAGGCAATTAGAGCAATGCTGCGGAACTACGAGGTGGCTTTTGCAGCTAGAACAGAAATTTTCCAGTCCGTACCAGACCACGCTCCACAGGTCTGCACAGTACCTTTGGTAAAGAAGCGAGGAGAAACGGAAAATGATGCAAACCTAAGGGACTGAAATGAGACTCAGAAAACTCCCTTCTCTCTGCCTGCATCTTTCCATGCTACTGCTCATCTTGTCTCATGAACGGCAGGGATTTCTGGGTCATAATCTATACCGGTTTCTAGAGGTGGAAAGATACACCACCGCTGGCACGCCAGCACTGCTAAGTTAAATTTCTAATGATTACAGCAAAGCACAGCCCCTCCAGTATAAACAAGCTGTCCCATGCTAATATCACCAGAGAGTTTGGCTCTTCTTCTCAAAGAGATAACAGTAAAATTTTAATCCAATCAACACAGCACAAAGCAAGAGTTTATAATTCCAGACGGGATGCGCTCTAATGTCTTGTCTTTAGCGAATGGAAAGTTTGCACTAGATTAAAGAAAATACTCTACATTCATTCTTGCTTAATGTGGAAAGAAGCAGTGGATAGGAATGTATGAGCCAGCAACAGCCAAAAGCAAGGATGATGCCTGTCCCTTGTGTACAGTGTCTTCACTTGCTTTGAAAGAGTGTTTCTCCACGATATCACAAAATTACTGGCTGGTTTTTCATTTTAAAATTACTGTGAAGTTGTGGTCCTAAAGCCATCATTCTGACTGGCTGCCAAGCCACTTAATCAGTTACATGCGTTTTAAATAAAAGCTGTCTAACTTAGAAGACTACATCATCTAAAGCGTCTATTCCAAATGGCAAGTACAAACATTGTGCCTTTATTCTAATAATGCTCAGAGAAAAAGCTGAGAAACTACATCAGCTTGCTCTGAGATCATGAAATGTTACTTCAACCAATGGCAATGGGACTTTTACTAACTCCTTCAAAATCACAAATCCACCACATTACATTTCTGCAACAGTCAACCATGTAACCACTAAAAAAATGCCAAGCAACTTGGGAAAGCTATCAGTAATAAAAGCCAAAGCTAGAGACTAGATCTACTCAAGGCTTAGATTAAAGCAAACAATGGAAGTGATAAATCAGAGATTCCACCTTTTCAGGGCTCAAGAGGTTAGAAAGGGACAGAAATACAAAAACCCCAGACTCTCCAAAGAGTTAGAAAGAGATAAGAACAAGAGCTTGGGGGCTGGCAAGGAAGATGCTTTTGCTCTTGCTTTTCCGTACTGGGGCAGGAATGAAGGTATGGCAAGTCATTGGAAGTCACATTGAAGTCCTGACAAAGACACACATCTAGAAATGACTTTCCAGTCTATTCTATTGTTGGAACAATTTCACTAAATATGCACAACTGGGCAGATCTGAAATCTTTCGTTTAGCTACAGACAAAGGGTCTACAACTTAAGAAATACACTGGATAAGAGCCATAACCCTATGAAACAGCTTTGGAATTAAGTTGGCAGTTGCCTGCAGAAATACTAATCAGCAAGAATGAATTTTTCATTTTCTGTGCCTTCGGTTCTTTACAGATGTCGCTGCGTTTAATGCAACGTTGCAACATTACATCTGTTTATCTACAACGTACAGCACCACGATTTGACGTCTTAACACGCTAGCTCCAAATTCAGTGAAAGCTGGATTTATTTTTTCCCTTTCGCTTGACTGAGTAGCAATAACACGGAGCTTTCTCTGAACGCTCAAATGACATCTTCTCCTGACCCGATGTTCTTTTTTCAGTCAATTCTTTTCCCTGGTTTAGAGGGGCACTGAGCTGCCAGAAAGGGAAGTGGCAGCTACAAAACTGCTGTAAGAAGAGTGACCTGAGAGCACTGGTTTGCTGGGACATGCAGGTCGCTGGCCCACAAATCAGCTAAAAATGGATAATCTGCCGGGCGAGGTGATAAGATTACAGATCAGACCAATTACAGTTGGAAGTGCTTCCCAAGACTAAGTGATTAGGACGCCGTCAGTCTAAGCTGAGGACAGCATTTGATCCGGCAGGTGCCAGGGAGAGTGCAACACGTCTCCACGGGACTCAGGCTTGATCCCAGGTCCTCAAGCAGGCCCCTGGAAGATACCCTGTAAGAGGCATCTCAGGCAGGCAAAAGTCACTTGCTGCCAGAGTTTGTTTGAGAGTCTCATCTCTGCAGCGCCCACAAGGTCATCTTGAGCTTCCAGATCACCGAGCCCTCCTAATACCTCAATCTTCCTCCTTCATTTGCATCATTTCACTCCTATCACGAAGAAGGATAGAGACACCCCCAACCCCACCCAGATCGAGGAGCTCACAAAGCACAGCCTTGTTCCAGCACTCACCACTGCTGCTTCGTGAAATACAACTTTATTCTACTTTTGTAGAATCTTATAACACTTTATAATACTTTTGTTAAAGCCATCATGTTTAGGAATCCACGTTTCTGTTTGATCGTAACAATGCCATTCGTGATTACTGAATTATCCATAAAGCACTTAAATTTATCTAAAACAACTCCCTACCTCTGCCTTTTTTTATGGTTTGTGGTTTTTTTTTTACCTCCATTAAAACAAAGATAAATTGAAATAGAGTTTTTTCCACAGCAGCATCATCAAGGCAATTATTTTGCTGCTGAGATGCAGTCAGGAAGAATAACCTCCCCGTGGTCTCTTTGGGAAGGCAGGAACTGAGCGAAGCCCTTCAGAAAGCCGATCTTTCAGCTTCCATTCTTCCCACACACATCTCAAATCATCTACTGCATTTCTTCTGCTCATTTGACTTCTAAAGCTCTAGCAAAGCGGGGATTTGGATAAAAGGCAGTGGTAGAAAAAAAAAAAAAACAAACCCTCAGCCACTTCCTATAGTGATCTTTGTGCAGCACTAACCCCGGGGTTTTTTGGATGCTGGGGAGCGTGGGTCGCTTTGCTTTCAGTCAGCATCAAAAAAACTGCAGACTTTGCTTTGGAGAGCTGTTAGCTGCCATTGCAGAGAACAGTTCACATTCAGAGCAACTGTGTAAATTGTTTAAGAGCTACATGCGTGAAACTCCAGCTTTCTAAAAAGGAAAATTCAACTGACGAATTTCAGAAGAGTTTAAGAAAAAAAATATTATTGCACAAGACCAGCTAAGCAATTCATAAACAGCCCAAACATAAATAAAAAAACCCCAAACAGTAACAAGTATTTCAATGAGAGAAAAATGAGGCAGCACATCCCAGAGGAACGCGATATAGAGAGCTAAATAAAGCAAATGGCTTTCATACATTTGCGTATCTCGATGTATATTCACAAGTCCACCGTGGGCCATTCAAAAGAATTAATGAAAATTTGGCTATCAAATGATACTACAAAGACGTACTTAATTGTGTTAGCACCTATTAAGTCCCAGCCACTGAAACTGTGGTAAATCTCACAACGGGGACTAAGAAAGGGTCTGATAATACAGAGAAATATTTCAAAAATCCAATTACTTGGTTGCTAGTGAGACAAAAATCTTCTGACGCAGGCAGCAGTGAGCTAGCTACCTCGTTACCTTTCTTCCAGAGACTGGAAGGAAAAAGCCAGCCGTCATCTCTGGTCACCCTGCTCTCCAGAAGCCCGCAATTAGCAGATCTCATTCTCTCACAGTTTCGTCATTCTTTTTTGGATAAGGAAAGTATGCTGGCTCGATTTTTTCCAGTTTCCAATCAGTATCCCAGTTCTAAATCAGAACTGAATTAGTTGAATGAGCTGAGGAAATTTCTGATGTAGCAGACGAGGCTTTGGCTGCCAAAATCTTGCTAAGTATTTAAAAAATCTAATGGTTCTGAGCTTTCTGGTGGTGATTTTTCCTCATGTGATGGTGAAAGCTTCATAACTGGGCTTCACAACCAGGTGTGGGATTCTGCACAAGGAGAGGGGTTCACTTGGTTGCTACGGGGGGTACCCACCTTTCAGAAACCCAGATGAGAGCCTGGACTCCAAGGTAAAAGCCTTAAAGACTGGCAAAGAGCCTTCTCTCAGGCAGCATTTAAAGGCCAAATTTGTTTGTGTTGGCTCTTGCCATATTTCCTTTACCTGAAAAACCACAAACAATTTTCTTTTTTCTTTGGTTTGAGCTACTTTAATAGCTCACTTCAAGTGTAGGCTTCTTAAAGGAAAAATTTATATACTTTGAATAACAATTTTGCACCCTGCAGGTGATGCTCAAAAGAAACCAAAACCTTGCTGGGCAAGAAGTTGGAAAAACCACTGCTTTAGAAGGAAACTTGGCTGGGGGTAGAGTTGCTGGCATCCAGAGAGAGTGGGAAACGACGGTAGAGGTAGCGGGAGGGATGAGAAAGACAAAAGACTAATCAGGTGAAAGGAGACAAATGATGATTTGAGGTCTTGTGGGTGAATGAACAGGGCTGTGATCGTTTTGGGAATGAGCACAGATGAGCGGAGGAGGGCAGAAGGAAAAGACCTGGGCCGTGCACAGCGGTGGGTTGCACAATGAGTGAATTGTATAAATATGTACGTTCCCAGGTGTGTGTTTGGATGCCTATGCAGGCAAAGTCCAAGACCCAGGCAGGTACAGGGGAAATAAATGGTCTAATGTATTCATGTGAGCACACCTCAGCACCCAGGTTATTTTTAATCACAGAGAACAAACAAAACAGTTGTGAGAACATAGAAATCTTTAAAATAATAATTAAAACCACCTTTAGCTATTATTCTTCGTCTGTAGCACCCACTAGGAAATCTTGGGAAAACACATCTGGATTCCCACATTTCCTTTGTGTGAGCTGCTCTTCAGCAGCGAGGAGGATGAAAGGGCTGAATGGGCATCTTCTGTGTCCTTTCACAGTATGCCTGGAGAAGCACGGTGCAACTTCTTCAGCTTCATTAACAGCAAACTCTTTCTCACTTAAGGGCAGCCCCTTTCATTATACTAATATTTCTCTACTGCAACCACAAGACGTATCCACCACCAAGGAGAAGCAGCCCCCCCCCAGCCCTGGGACACTGCAGCTACTGTTCCCTCTCTGGGCTTTGTTTTCCATCTTCCCTTGTTTTTCCCCAACAAGCCATGGCTCAATCACCGCTCCCGCACGCTCCCCTCCCCAGATCCCAGCTGTCAATACCCCCTCGCTCCTCCGCTCTGGGATATGCGAGCGCTCCGGAGTCAATCTTCCCATGAAAATCAAGTCAATGACCTGCCCCTTCCCTGTTCCTTGAGAACCAAAAAAGAAAAGACGGCCATAATTTTTCTTCCTCTCAGTTCTCACGTGTTGTTAATGTTCACTGGAGTTGTTAGGCAATACAAAATGCATTAATTCTTCCAAAGCGAGTTCACCATGAAAGATTTAATTGTGGCTGATTAGGCATAGTTTTCTCTTTCCCCACCCCCCTCCTTTTTTTGGGGAGGTTGGAAGAAAAAGAAGAGCAGAATGCAAAGATATTTTTCACTCAAGGCCCACGTTACCCTTATTATCTAATCAAGTGGAAAGGTCTTTGTCTGCCTTGGCCCAGCCAAAAAAAAAAAAAGTGCAGCAATAAAAACCTTTAAGACTTTTCTCAATCTTTTGTTATCCCAAAAGGCCCAAGTTTAGTCAATTGCTGTCACATCACTAGAAAGAAAGAGAGGAGGAAAACCAAAAAGAAAGAGAAAAGACACTGCTGTAGCTGTTTAAAGGAAAAGAAAAAAAAAAAAGTCACTTTTTGTAACTCATGAAGAAGCCTGGTACACAAAATTGCACAGTAACTTTTAAAAGATTTGCATTTAAAAGATTAAATACAGGTCGCTTCCCTGTGACCATAGAAACATTAGAAAAGGTGGAAAATTCAGTCTACTGAACTTCAAATGACTTTATTAAAGTGTCACTAATCAGAACCCGAGGACACAAGGTTTTAGTGTTTGGGCTAACAAAGTGAATAACCCTCAAACGTCGAATGACCTTCTAAGAGCATTACTTAAAAAAAAGCCACTTGTCGACAGCAACTTAAATAAGAAAAACTTGACTGCTTCGAAGAAATGAGTAATCTCGTGCGACTCACAAGAATGCAACTGAACTGTGCCTCTGAAAACAGGAAAACACGGCTCCCGTAAGACAAAAACCTCCAAAACTTTTCAATATTATACTAGGAAGACACTCAAGCACTTGCTTTTATTTGTGGCAGTTTAAGACAAACTTTAAATGAAATACGAGTTTCAAGTTAATGCCTCGCGTGTAACGAAACACGGGGATGAGGACAAACGTCTACCCAATCCCCTTGAGAAATGCTTTACTCATATCAGCAGCTCCAGGGCACAGGTTGACATTGCCAAATCACCGAAAATAAGTTACAGCCCCATGACATCCGTCATTAATCAGAAGATGACCTGAATCACGGCTCACTGAATGTATTCAGAGACCTGAGGCACCACCACTCCCATCCTGAGGCATCACCTCCCATGCTGTTTTGTCTCTGGAGTTATTATACCAGATGCTCCTGGCTTAAAACTTGGGTGTTGCTCCCAGTACAACACCCTGCAGCTCTGGTCAGTTCTCACAGTTCATATAGCAAACAAATTTTTCTACCTTAGGAAAAAAAAAAAAATTACAAAAAAAAACTCTCTGCATGGTAAAATAAAGGTGTATAGCAAAGGAAATCTCTATTTGCACACTTGAGTTCAAGAGAAAATGGGCAGCTCCTGCTGATCAGCACACATTAAAATCCAAAAAAAAAAAAAAAAAATCTGTGAAAACTACCATAGGACTACATCTTCTTCTCAAAAGGCATTACAGAGCCCTGGAATTATAGCTGAGAGCACTTATGTTCTCACTGATTCATGTTACCGACTTTTGTGCTTGTTGGCTGTGTCTTTTCTACCAGTTTCTAATCTTTTGGGTGTAGGAACCACCTTTTCTACCAGTTTCTAATCTTTTGGGTGTAGGAACCACCTCTAGTAATGGCATAGTATCCCGTAACGTGGATTTATATCACACATCAGTGCCAAGCAGGTCGCTTTCAATAGTGACTAAAGAAGAACTAGAAGGCACAAAAACTGGGTTTGCTCATTCAAAAGCCTTCACTATGCTTCAAAAACAGCGTGGCACAAACAGATTGACTCCACCAATGCTTTCCTTTCCAGTATCAAGATTATATTCTAGTGAGGTGAGCTCTTCAATTACACCAAGTAGCAAAGCAGTACAATATCTAACTGATACAAGGTCTAACCTTTAGGGATCCTTTAGTACCAATATTCCTCTCAGTTAAAAGTAATAAAAATTGAAATTGATTATTATTAAGAATTGAAATTAATAAGACCTGTTCATTTTCCTAAGGCTGAGAGAGTTTGTGAATAAAGAAAAAGGGGAGAATCCGCAAGGCAGGATTTGTGAAAATAAAAGGGTGTGCTCAAGCATTTAGAAGGACCAAAGAAAAGCAATTTAAGAGTCAGAGGGGGAGAAAACTGCCTTTAGAAATGACCATGGGCAACGCTGGAGCTCTGTGACCTTTAGCGACTGGGCCCCAGCAGAGGTTTCAAGTGAGAACTGCTCCATGGGACATGTTTCTGAGTAACTTACCTCTCAAACTACGGGGAAAAAAATCAGCAACAGCTATCCAAACCTGCCAAATTCGAATTTGTGAAGTTCATTAATCAAAACTAAAAGGTGACTGGTACTTCCGACACATTTTTGGGTGAGCTGTCCCGGTGCAGACTAAGTAATCCCCTTTGCGTGACAGAGTCTGGGTTGGGATTGATGCCCGGTATTGTAGACCTTAACCAGAAGTTTATCCTTCCCTGTAGTAGCTTTTTTTCCTGTTTCTTTTTTCATTTTCCTGGGCAGAAAGCTCTCAGGAGAACATTACCAGAAAGAGGCAGCAATATCTTCAAGAGTTCGGTATGTTATCCACAGGAAAATAAGTTCTTCAGGAGTAGAGTAGTGACACAAACTCCAGCAGCAGAGCCACAGAAATCTCTCAAAGGTGACGATAGGATGATTACATCCAGCTCTTGGCTGTCCTCTCCATAATACACAATGTGTGCTGCTATGTCCGAGATCTTCCGCAGCTCATACCGCCATTTGGATCACAATATTTATCTACATAAAAAGGATGTCTCAAAAAATAATCCATCAACATGAAAATTCCTAAGCACAAAACCTGTAAGGAGAGAACCAACTCCTTTTCCTCTACTTATGTATTATTCCATAAATGTAGCTGATGCGGGGACACTTACATGGTAGACCTGACTGCACTGTTCTGATTTAGGCTCAACTCTCACAACGGCAGGAAACAGTTTATTATTTTCTTCCTCCCACTAACAAGTATATTCTTCTGCTGCTAGGAATGCGCATCAAACCCCGGTCAAACAAACAGTCTAATTAGAAAAAAAAAAAAAAAAGCACCTAAATTAATCCAAATATAGACAATTCCATCCACTCTGTCTCGAAATATCATACTTGTTCCACCTATGGATCCACTGGATCCAACATCTGGCCAAGTCTCACAAACCTTCAGCATCTTGCAGGGAAAACTTGGTAGGTATACAAATTTTTAAAGAAGATTTATACGACATTCATAAAGAGAATGGAGATGGTTTTACTATTCTAATTATTCTTATATAAGTTTCGCTGTTAATAATAATTTAGCTTAGCAATTAAGGAAGTCTTAAATATCAAATCAGCCATCATATGTAATTTTTCCAGAACTAATCCTCTGTATTATGGATGCATCAATCGGTAGTTAAGTAACTACAACATAACGAGTAGCTCCGAGCTCATTAATATCTTAAATGTCAGTGAACAGAGGTGAATGTTTTCCAACTGACTCATGCAAATAATCTCACTGGAGATGAAAGCTCTTTAAAAAACCTACTTTTTATTAGACCACTTCTTTTGTGGGTTTACTTGATGAATATCCTTAATTTGAAGTATTCGGTAATTAGCCCGGTCAAGGACAGTGCTGTATTCATTCCTCTTATTTATTCCACAAAAACTATTTCTGGTCCAAGAAAGTTTAGATTAAAAAAACAACCTAAAAAATTACTTCTTTTGAAAGAATAGTGTATTTGTCCCATAAATTCTCAAAGTAGAATAAACGGATATTAAACCGGTTTAATGCTATAAACGCTAATTCTAGAATTAGGACCTCGGTTATGGGATGAAAGTAAGAGTGAAACACAATAAAAATACAACATTATTGTAGGAAAAGAAATGTACTTGTTATTGCTTGATCATGTCTTCGATTAACGCAGAGAAGCTTCACAGCTTCCAACCTTTGTTTTCATTAAGATTTACAATGTAGGAACAAACTCTTATTTGGACCGCTAAGATCAAACAGAACCTTCAGGAGCAACAGGTAATTTCCTCGTTTGTGGCTGAGGCCAGATGTGAGAGATGAAATCAAAGAGGGGAGATGCCTGCCCGAGACTTGGAGTCGGGCAGGTAAAGGTACCAGAAAAAAAGAAACGCTGAACTGGTTCAAATAAATCCAAATCTTTGGTTAATTCCTCATCCTCACGGTAGCCAAACACGCAGGTCAGTTTTGTCCGCTCTCTTTTCATGTTGTCAGGACTACACACAGTTCCAACCTGGTTCCTTAAGACCTTGAACAGACCAGTTATGAATGTACCATATAATGGGATAACAGCTAATGCACATAATCCGCCAGTAACAAAACAGGCGGAGGAAAGGAGATCTCTCTGTTCTGCCTGTAAGAAACCACAGGGATGCATTGCGCTGCTTGCTTACCAAGGAGATGCCGGGGAAGTTTTCCTAAGAAAAGATCTTTGGTCCTTAAAAAAAAAAATCGCACTACTTCAGCAGTAAACTCACAATGAAAAGAGAACGCTCATTTGCATCAGCTTTAAACATCCGTGTTCTAGGGCTACAAAGCCTATGGCCGATAAAGTACTCTTTCTCCGTCGCAATAATTGTAATGAAAATGCAAAGATCTGGCAAGATATTTGCTTCTGAAATACTTCTCTATTACCATGGAGAATTTGGAATATCCACCACTGCACTGGAACAAAATGAAGATAAAGGAGTTTGAATGCTACTATTATTGTTAGGATTTCTTTCTTCTTTTTTAAAGGCTCCGTGGATTTCAAAGGGATAAGAATTAATCACAGAAATAAATCCAATAGTGCTGCCAGTAACGGAGCAGGAAGAAGTGTTAAATAAAACCAATAAATACAAACGACTACACATCAAAATTAACAAGCACACATAGATAATTAACATTTGGAAATTAACAGAAGAGTAAAGCATCCAGGGGTGCCATCAATGACAGAAAAGTAGTGTGCAACAGCAAGAAAAAAAAAAACCAAACCACAGCACCCATCTTGTAAAGTGCAAGTGTGGTACCTTACTGGTTTTAGGGGATTCTCTTGAGCCAAGGCTCGAGTTCTTACATAGGGAATTACCTGGCAGTGATTTCACGTTGGGTGGCCATTGTAAGAAGATGATCACAGAACCAAGAATGAGAGGCAGGCAACGGTGGGATCCCCTGGGGCAAACCTCCTTCACTCTGTAGCATCACCACACATGCATGCAGTGAATGGCCTGCCTGACTTTCCTCCCAGCCTTGACAGCCTTGACTTCTCCTGGAGCCACGGAATCCAGCTTCATTCCTTCATTCCACTCATTTCTGGATCTCATGACCCACCTGGCCTGGTCTGCATTTGAAATGAGGGAGCGGTTACACTACTAACTAAATCCTTTGATAACTTGCTTAGTTTTTGGCAGACTTGTTGCAAGGCACAGTTAAAACCTGACGATTACGACATTTCTGTCTTCAAAATAATAGCCATTAAACACAAAAACTGTTTTTAAAAATGAAGAACATGGTTATCTGCTTGCTAAAGAAAAATTAATCCTCTATTGAAAAAAGATACAAGGATGGATGATGGAATTTTATAGAAAACTAAAGAAATAGACGAAGGCTCAAAACAGAGAAGATTCTGAAGAAAATGTGGTTATTCTGTGGTTCCAGTGATGTCAAGAATACAATATGGTGACCCTTCTCATTGAGAGCAAAGTCCAGGCACACAAGAAAGGAACCACGTCCTAGATGTCCACATGCTCCAAACCTGCTGAAAGCTTGATACGAACATCCAGCGCAGGCCACTTTCAGAACATAAAGTCACTGTCACGATAAAAATTAATACAGACCAGCCTGGAGGAGAATTTACATTGCTCAAAAGAAAGTAAATCTTGCAGATGAGAGACTGCCAGACCATCATCCCACCAATGTTTGAGAAAGGCAGAGACAAAACCTATCAGCCTGTAACACAAACACTCCCTCCAAAAGTGTATGTTAGGCTCGGAGCTGAAGTTGTAAATTTTTCCAGTGACACTATTCACATGCTGTAAGAGACCTAATTCAAGCGTCCATCAAGATAAAACTAAATTTCAAATGCTTAGGTGTGTGCAAAACGTCACTTCCGAAACTACCACCGGTTGAGTTTAATAACTCAAAGGAAAAAATTACTTTTAGGGGCCCCAAACAAGAACGTTGAGCTGGAAGCTACTGACAGGCATTGATTGTCTAAACCCATAATGCCATGTTTATAAAGCAGTTTTACAAAGGGTGTCTCTTTCAAACCATATAAATCAAAGTCATCACATCGAAGCTACCCTGCTGTAACTGTCACATGAGTCTATACATAACATCTGTTAAATGGATTCAAGAGTACCACAATGTTATATAAACTTTTGTAGTTTAAAAGTTGCGGTGAATCGTATAGCTGGATCCTACTACTCTTTTTCACATGACAGCAATTTACAAAGGGCTACCAGCTAATACAAGGAAAATGCCTCCCCAAAAGAGCAAAGCTTCCAGAAAGTAAACCAGGGGTCTTGAGAGGAGCTAAGACCAGAGAAATGCAACCAATGTCAATGAAAAGGAGCAAAAACTGTGATGCCCCACAAATCATGGTATCTCCAAAAGCTTTCTCTTTGTTGTAATACATGGGGCTGTTCCTGCTGAATCCAATCCACACAAGATGGATCGACCCTCTTACTGTCCTGTTCCCTCCTGAGTGCACTTCTACTCTGCAGGTTCCATATGAGGAGGAGGTATTCTTAAATAATTTAGAAATCTGTACGATGTAAAAGCAAATAATTTGCTAAAGCACAACAGCAGCTCACCTGTCTTCCCACCATCCCTTTCGATAAGAATCAAATCCCAGTTTAGAGAGACAAAGAAGACAACAAATATTTTGATATAACGCATCTCAAGAACATGTTTTCCAAAAGGAGGTGCCCAAACT
This sequence comes from Baryphthengus martii, assembly GCA_013396935.1. Classification (NCBI taxonomy): domain Eukaryota; kingdom Metazoa; phylum Chordata; class Aves; order Coraciiformes; family Momotidae; genus Baryphthengus; species Baryphthengus martii. The sequence goes on along the minus strand of VWZK01006521.1, from coordinate 19,817 downwards.
TTACCCATTACTCTAGTTTGAAAATGTAATTGCATCAGAGTTGACTTTGATCTAGGTAAAAAATACTGAATATTATGTAAACTTCATTCAAGAGCTTTCCATTTGAGAATCCCTTATTCCAAACACCAGGCTTCTGGGGTTTTTTAATGAAGAAATACCCAGATAGCTAAGGATGTTATTGTCATCTTAAAGTATATTTACATGGTGGAAGTACCTTTCAACCTACTATAAGCAATTCTTTCTTTTCACTATAACTTCGACAGAAAATTAAAAAAAATATTAATAAACTGAGTTTCTTCTAAAGAGGAGATTGCCACATAAACTTGGTTAAATGGTTACGAACCATTAAACGCACAGTGTTTCATACCCTTCCATCTGCTGCTGAACTTGGGGACCGTAAGAAGGTAGATCTGTTAGCACCAACCTGCTCTCCAGGCACTATAAGCACTTTTTATTGTACATAGGAAATATTTTATTTTCCTGTAAACTGGGAGGTGGCCTACAAGAAGTCTTAGCGCTATCAGAAGGTCAAATTCTGTTTGCTTTACACTAGTAGTCTTTCTGATTTCCAAGGAACTAACCAGAGGAGTAAAGACAACGGGATTTTGTAGCCAGGTCTTTGCGTGCACACACTCAAGTATCTCAACAACCACATTTTCTAAGCCTATATCTTCTTATTCCCAAGAAATATTACTTTAAATAATATTCTCATGAAGGTAAAATCTGTAAGATTATGTAGGCGGCCATATGAACACAACTCTTCTTAGTATTGCCTTTTTTTTATTATTATTTTGGGTTTTTTCGATTTGGTGGCTTTTTTTGGTTAGAGGTTTTTTTCATTTTTTTGTTTGTTTGTTTTTCTTTAATCCTGTTGTTTGCTTTCCCTATGTGCAAGCAGTTATCAGTAGCTGGAATGGATGTGCTATGCGTACAGTTTTTAGGCTGTTTACATGCCCCCACCAAACTATTTTAGATGGCTCCTCCATTCTTTTTACCGGCCTATGTAAACATCAAGTACCCACCAGCCGACTTCGGTTGGATAAAGCAGCCAATTTTTGTCTTTTTAAAACTACACCACAAGAGAAAGCCCTCTAAATCAATACTAGCTAAAGCTCCCCTTTATTTTTTTCGATTGCACGACCAGCGAGCAATGCGTCTGTTTACAAACGAATTTCTAGAGTTTAATTGACTTCTCGACAGAGGCTCCTCCAAAACTGTTCTCCATTAAGTTGTCCCGTAGCCCGCTTCGCGCCGTAATTTATCGCTAGTTCTTCTCCTTGGAGTGCTGTGTTAATACCATTGTCTCATAATCCTTTTTACAGAGCTCCATCCATGCAAAGTGCCTAATTATAGATCGCAGAACGTCTTGATTTCCTTATTTCCTTGGCAAAGGCCAGGTTTTTTGTTAGATGTTTAGCGTTTACCCCGTGTCACTTCAGATATAGATTTTGATCTACGCAAAAAGAAGGTCTTTCTTTTTTACTCAGGGCCTCGTTTTCTGCTTGATTATAGCAATGTAAATGAAGAGCAATTTAATTAAATAAAATACAGTTACAGTGATGGAAAATTTGTTTAACTCAGACAAGCTAGTCCACTGTTAGTAATAATTTCTTTTATAAATTCCAGATCCTCATGCTCTTAAGTCCTTTGTAGAGCCAAAGTTGTAGTAACAAGGATACATTTTCACAGGAAAAAAAAAAATAGCATTTTCCTGCTCACACAGAGCTTTTTTTTTTTTCATTTCTTTTTTTATTTTTTTTTCTTTCCAGAAGAAATGTAGCTGGGCTGCATTTATTTTTCTATTTGTATAGTAGTAGCCACAATTAATAATCATAATATTATGGTGTATTTATAGAAGAGACTGCTCGCACATGTGAGACCTAAAAGCATCCAAAAAAATCACATTTATTTTTATAGCACCGAATGTCAGAATGAGACAGTCTCCCTCCATCACTTTCAGGGCGGCTTTGCTGCACGGAAAAACTTAGTATTTTAATGTCTGTTTTAAAAACATATACATATGGTGTGATCAAGGAAGGAGAGAAGGAGCATTTAGAAGACAGTAGACCAAAATAACACTGGTTTGGATGGAATTTGGTCTTAGTTATTTACAATAAATCATCAGGGGCATGGCTTTGCAACTAGATTTTTAATATATTAGTTTCCATGAAAAATAACTGCAATATCTCAAGTTAATGACTGCAAATTGAAAAAGATACTCAAAATGAAATTTATTCACCCTAGCATGAAGTCTCAAATACCATTTTTCTTTCATGCTCACCACCAAGGACATCCTGCGGATTTCCAGCTGTCATGAGTAGGGGAACATTACTGCCATCATTTACAAACCAAAGAATCTTTTTATGAAATTGGGTGTTTGAAACTTTGCTTTAAATAGATGGAGGAAAGAAAACAAACAAATAAACAAACAACCCCACACAACCCTTGCTTCTACTCCCTTCTCAGCCCTGCCCTGATGGATGGTGTTGCTCTAACAGATCCAACAGGCTTGGAACCATCGCTACGTCTGGCGACGACGATTTATTTCCGCAAGCAACTTTAAAGTTCAGACATACCATTTTTAGATAGCGGCGACCACTTAATCTCTACAACAATAAATAACAAAGACTAAGAGGAACTGGACTTTGCCCAGATTAAGAGGCTGTGGGACTCGCTCTTCCCTCACACGTCCCTGTCCCGTGGTGCCTTAGCTTCCTCCTCTGCCAAGCAAACTGCAGGCAGATTTAGGCACTACCTCCTTGGAAGTCAAGACATTATTTATACGTAAGTGTGTATAGACACACAGATACATGCTCATACATACGCACACATGACATAAAGCATAGTCATAAACGACCCGAGGAGCAAGGAGACACGAAGGGGTCATGTAAGAGGAGAGTAAGCACTGAGGTTGGTTACGAGCAGAGGCGGCCACGCGCTTTTGAGGCTTCTCAGCCCAATTTTTAGGAGCTACTTTCAGCAGTGCAGCGAGATGCATTTTTCTATTTGCAGATAAGAACCGAAGGTCGGACAGCGCGACACAAATCCCCGAGGACACGTTATTGTTCGTTTGTTACAGAAACCTAAAAGGAGGGCTTTGCCTCAGCCTTTGGCATCCTACCGAGCAGGAGTATTGAATTTATACAACTCCTTTCCTACACCATAAAATGTATTAAAATAAACATATTCATGTAGTCATCTTCCTCCCCTCTTACCCGTCGCTCACACACAAACTCAAAACAGTACCGAGCAGAAAAAAAAAAACAAAACTAAGAAAAAAACCCAACCAAAAACAATAAGAGACACCTTTATCAGCCTCAGCCATCTGTGTTCCTTTAGTCTGCTCCAAGCATTTTGGCAGGCGTGTGCGCAGCTTGCTCCTACCCAATATCATCCTGCCCTGCAAGAAAAAGTCCACTCCCACTTCCTCTCCTCTCTACCAGCGCGCGGGTCAAGCGGCGTTCTCGGGGCTTGAAATGATAAGGTATCGGTGCTTATGTTTAATTCATTACGATCTCAACGCGATCACTTAACCTTATCCTGAGCAAGCGCAATCCCACTGGATAGCGCGGTACGGAGAAATACACAGGCGACAAAACGCCGTGCAACTGTCAGTGCTGAGCACAGGAATCCCTTGGAGTTAAGAAATTGATACATAAAAATATAATAAAGTCAAACAAGCTGGCTCCTCAAAAGTTAGAAGAGAAGGAATGAAGAGCGCTGCTCGAGAGAGAAAAGAGGGGAAAGAAAACCTCTACCTCATTTAAGATCACCGCCGCCATAAATCAGTTTCCAGACAATCTGACATGACCCTGCTGGGGTTAAAATCTGGGTTTTCATTAATTTGTAAAAGCCCAAATTCTTTTCTCAAAGCAGACAGGCATAAAAACTTTATTAGGCAACTTTCAAAGGGAATAGAATCGTGCTCAGAAGAGAGTCATTTAAATACACACAAACAAAAATGCAGGCCTCGAACGAATAAAAGTGCAATAAACTATTGAGCTCCCCTTCTGTTTCTAAACAGCCTTGTAATTGCAACATGTCTTCATATTTCAGACAGCCTGACATTTTGATGGATTAAAAAGATTTGCTGTATCGAAAAGAATAAAGAACGTGGAACAGGGAAAAGCACCAGGAAACCTGAAGTGTAATATGATAGAAGGAAGCCCCTATGGAAAACACAAGCTTTAAGCACATATACTACAGATGTGTACCACGGCTCAGGCATCTTATTTATTCCTCTGAACTATTTCAATAGAATTCTCGGAATTTATCCAAAATGATCCCAAAAGGAGTTGACATGAAAAGCCCTCAACTCAGTTCTCTCCAGCTCTCCGAGGAACAATTTATCTCCTAGTACACTGCAAGGGAAATATAAGGCACGTATTTCCCCGTACACGGTGCCTGTGGCAAACCCACACCTCTAGCTTAAAGTTTTAAATAGTGCTTTTTTTTATCTTAATATACCTATCTGCCCTGTGATGTGAGCTTTTTTCTTTTCTCCACCCAGCTGCCTCAGGATGCTACGCATCAAATTCTTATTTTGATAGGCAATTGCTGAGTTTAATTCGGCACTAGCAGAGTTTAATTCAGCACTAATTAGTGGCGGGTGCTATTTAAATTAATTTGGTCCAAGCAGGATATAACTTCTGAGCAGAGCTTAAAAAGAAGACCACAGCTTTGAGTAGGTGAAACATCATGTGCACATTTTTAGAATTAATAGTCTCTTCCAAGATTATATTTCAAGAAATATTACCAGAAATAAAACTATTGGCTAAAAATCCAAAGAGGACTAGATATGAAAAGTATCTAGCTGGCTTAAAATCATCAGTTAATATTTTACTCATTCATACTTGAGACAAAAAAACACACCTTGAGAAGGCTTCAAAAGCATTAAAATTGAATGTAACTCCAAAGAAAACCCTAAGATAAAAACACTTAAAATTATTTTATAACTAAACCAAACACTCACTAGCATAACTAATGGGGTGAAAAGTTGTCTTTTGTTCACTCTTCACTTGATAGTAGATGTCAAACTCCAAAAAAAAAAAAAAAAAGAAGCAATATCAGGGCAGAGCTACGAGTCAGCCCAGAGCAGCTCCACATCCGATGCCTGGCAGAAAGCCCCGGGCAGGACGCGCACACGGTGCCGCAGTGCTGGTCCACCTCTGTTCTCCGGGAGAGAGGCCAGGAATGAATTGTGATGGGAGACCTCCAGAAGCAGTCACTCTCACAGCTCAGCTATGAGTAAATCTATTATTGATTCCCATCAGCGACGATGACCTTTATCCTCTGTACTCATAAGCTGCCCCATAAAAGCAATATCCAACTAAGGGCCTGGAAGTGACTCCGAAATAACTTGCCATACCAAACACAACAACTTGGCTCCAAACCTTCATCACCTATCTTGTGCCACAGGTACTATCAAAGGAACGAGTGCGTCCTCCTAATCTGCCTTCTGAATCTCCTCAAAGCTAACACAAAGAGTCACACTGCCACACTTCCCTCACCTTTTACACCGTTCTTTGCTCATAATGGCAAGTTGGGGCTTGACTCCTGGCTGGGAATAGTCCGGATAGCGACGTGAGGAGAAGCGAAAATGGTACAGGCAAATCCTACAGAGAAGACTACAGCGTTGTTTGACCCAGTTTGGTCGTTTTCCAAGCACACCCAACTGAGTGGCTGAAGAGAGAATTATTTTGACACGCGCTTATAGAAGAGCGTAGCTAGCCATGAGGCTGGCAAATGCAGATACATGAAATCAAGTTAAGATTTTGTGTCAATGCTCGTGATACTTCACATACTGACCATATGGCCCATCTCAAGGCTAATCCTGTTTGTTTCACTTAAAGACCTGTGAGAAAAATCCTTTCTTCGTGCTTCAGCTCTATTAGAGGATCCAGATCAACTTCACGCGGCTCTTCACAAGCTTCCCTCACATGGCCACTGTGGAGAACCCCAACTTGGCCAGGGGATGTCACCTCCAGACCACAAGACAGAGAGAGGTAGAAGGTGATGCACTGTGAGAAGATGCTCTTCTTCAAAAGAAGGGAGTCCTCACAGCTCCTTCCGCCTGTCTGAGCCTCAGAGGCTGCTGAATGTTTTCACCAGGAGGTTGTCTTTGTGTCCGCAGAGTTGGATGGCAGGGTCAAATATAGGAGAGCTCTTTATACACTAATTGAAGGTCACAAGCAACAGCCCCTTACCAGAGTGTACGTGTGAAGACAGCCCAATATCAAATGCTCCAGCAGACGCTTGTTTTCATTACTTTTTTTTTTTTGCAGAGCTGTTGGCACATAAATTACCACTTCATAATAGGCTCTTGGAAATTCTTTTGCCTTAACTAATGGGACTACATGTATTTTTTACAGGGCAATCATAGCTATCAGTTTCCATCTGTTCCTCTGTCCTTTTGGTATGTTATTGCTCTGAGGAAGTAAACAAAAATAGATGGCTACAAAAGCAAACGTGGGTGACAGTCTAGACTAGGGGTCTAATTAGAAATAAGATTTATTGGAATAGAGAGAAATATGATAGTAAAACAAAAGACACGGTTTCTCCAACGAATCTGGTATTATTCTTGGCAAAGTGAAGGAAGGCTATAAATTTCCTGAAACGAATGAGTATGGTACTGATGTACCATACTGATCTGGCATCGCTTTTCCCGACCACGAGAATACGTTAGGAAAACTCTTTGTTTTCCTTCAATTTTAGTCACCATAAATTTATTTTCTAATTAGAACCCAAGAGTATTAGGCCTTGTCTACGCACAGGTTTTGCAGTAATGCTACTCCCTAGTCTAGACACAGTTCAAACAAACTATACCAGGAGAACTATGTCACGCTAAGGGGTTGCTTTGATATCAACTAAATGGGCACCTTGTTATTGGAGGGGTGGGAAGTGGCCCTTGCAGGGTGGGTTCAACAAAACCCAACCTTTGAAAAAATTCAGAAGAGACCACAGAAATGTCTGGAGCCTCCTCTTATCGATCGAAAGGATACGAACATTCTCAGATGAGATGCAGTGTCAAGGTTCAAGCCAGGCACGGGAAACAGGGGAAAAAACAACAGCAATGATTTCAGGAGCCAACAACAACATAGTCTTAGCCCAGTAAGGCTAGTGGTGAGAGCTGGAGATACCAAGAGGGCAGAGAGGCTTTGGTGACCAGCTTCTACAGGTCTCCTAAACGAACAGCCACCGACTGCTTCACCAAACACTAACAACGTGGAAAGAAACCTGCACCCTCCAGCAGCTCCGGGTAAGTATCATTTTACATGGAAAAGGACTCGCTCATTAACATTGACAGAACCCAAGAATCATTTAGAGATTTGTACGAAGAATTTAACACTTTGTAAAAACAAGCACATGAAAGTTTTGTTGGTTTTTGGCTATTATTTCTAGTGCCTGCATTAGAGACGCATGAAAAATATTTTCCATAATAAAGAATGTTGTTTTTAAAGTCTAGTGATTTTTAGCATAAAAATGATGAAGTGACCTCACATGCAAAAATGCCCAGAGGCTGCTAAAATAGCCAAGAAATGAGAAATTCTAGATATTAAGAAAATGTAGCAAGGCAGAATCATTAAAGAAATTAGACAGGATGGAAAAAAAAAAAAACAAAAGGATAACTTTGAACCGAACCCCATAAATTAGTTTGAAACAGTTTTCTACATAAGTCACATTCACATCTCCCACTCTAGTTCAAGGAGAGCTGAGAGATCCCTTTTCAGATCAGTGCAAAGGACAGAGATAGCTTAAATAACTACAGGTTTCTCAAAATCAGCAATATCAGCACTAGGAATTAAAAAAAAAAAAAAAAAAAAAAGGCTTTGGAGCTGGGACAAGGCAGCAGATTTTCATTGTTTACTCAAACGTTTCGCAAGTAGTTTCCTTTGTCAAGCTACAATTAATGTGCCATGTAGCATTAAAAAATAAGATGATTTATAAATAGTATGAATACAAGGAGCACCCCATTGTTCTTGTTTGTACTGGTAAATACGAGACATGCCAGATAAGACTTCTCCGAACTGGGTTTCAAGTCCTCTTACTAAATTTAAAGGCCTCCACCGTCAGCCAGCTTGGTTAGAAAAAGTGACACCTTCGCTGTTTTGCCCCACCAATCCACCCCTTCCCCCCCTCTCAAAGGGATGTTAGGTCTAGCTCCACAGCCCTGAAGTGGTACCCAGCCCAAACACCTCCTACAGCTCTGGAAGCCTCTCCTGCAACAGATTCTGTCATTCCCGCTTAGCAGCATCTTCCCTTTTTTAGTCTGGGTGTCTGGAGCTCTGCACCAGATACGTGCAACAGAGGAGACAGTTCTTGACTACCTCCATCCCACTCCCAGGTCCAGAGAGGATCCACAGGGTGCAGGAGTGACACAGAGCTAATGAAGCCACCAGACCTAGGCTGAGCTGAGTCTAAAAGTTCCACATAAACTACTTACATCATGTGATCTGGGTTTTATGGCCATGGCTACAGTTCACACTGAGTCAAGATGACATGTCGTGTGATTTTCTTTCTAGGAGGAGAGGGCCATTCATTCTGCCTGCCATCATTAATTTCCAGATCTTTACTATGCCAGCAGTAGGCACCATCTAAGATGCCCATATCATGTCTGATTAACTTTTTTCCTAGACTATGGATTTGGGAGATAAAAGCCTCCCCCAACTTGGAAGTCCAAGCTCCCCAATAACGCCAGTCACAAAATGCAGCACAAGCAGCAGCTACAAAGGTAGAAACGCAAAAGAAATCTCAGTGCCTCACGTTTACCTGTCTGAAAATGAAGGCCATCACCTCTCTTTTGAGAGCATATTGACATTCACAGGTACAAAGTGCTACTGGGATCATTGATCTCCCTCTCCAAGTATTTCCACTTTCAAGTCAACACCATCACAGATTTTTCCATTGAAAATTTATACACTTTGCTCATTTACACCCTTCTCTGCCTTCCTTGGAAATGATAAACTTATTAAAAGTATATGAAAGATGTTCAAAGTAGTTCACCTCTCAAACTCTTACCCTCTCCTTTGTCATAATACATGTTAGCACTGCTGGTTCTAGCAAACCCACCCCCCCTTTCGAGGACGCTGTCCACTGAAGGGTTAAAAATGCAAACTAGAGATCCTGTCTAATTCCATTTAATCCCCAGTAACACAGAAGATGAGGTATTGTCCCGGGGTTCCTATTATGACTGCCAGCTGAGAAACAGGGCACAACACAGGACCACCCAAAACATCTCACAGCATACGCTGCTTGTTTTTGGAAGGGGGATTGAAGAAAGCCACACAGTTTTCAAGAGATGTCAAGGTGCTCTAGTCATTCTGTATCAAATATAAAATCAGGACGGTGAAACTCTTAGCCCTGCCTGAAGAGGTTAAAAAAGAATTTATGTTGAGGAGCCAAGAGAAGGGAGCTAAGCAACCGCTGAGTTTTTTCCTTCAGTAGAAACACATAAAAAGGCATAAAACGGCAAAGAGAGGGGCTCCTTTCAGGCCACCTATTTTTTTTTTTTTCCCTTGTGTAACACCTAATGATTAATACTAGAGGGGTAAAATCAAGACTGATCACAGAACACGTCCACACAATGTCAAATCGTCTGGTTTGTCACTGTAGGTTACCCAGGAATAGGTTAAAAGTTCAAAATAAATAGTAAAAAAAAAACCAGCTTTCAGATTCATTAATAACTATCCCAAAATTACACCGTTTAGCCGTAAAATACAGTGGAACATGCACTTGGGTTTTCTTTGCAAATCTCAAAGGATTTGGTACTTTGAGCATAAAGCTTTACCTCACTACTTGCACTTTTCTGGCACACCCCCTCCCCACACACTTCTCTCTCCATATAATAACAAAAAGGACAGAAATATGAAACCCAGGGCTAAAGAAAACTAATCAACAAACTGTAAATAAACTGTTCTTTGTTTTCTAAGCTCTTTGCTGTGGCTTTACTGAAAATAGAATTTAACCCTTTAGTTTCAAGGCACATCAGCTGCTTTGGGCTCAGAAGGGGATTCACCACGGTCCTGCCATTACCATAACTCTTCCCATGGACCGTGTCTTTGGGAAGACCTAATATATGACCTCAGCAGCTATGCAATCACGGGATCTATAGTCTGATCCTATAGAGCAAACTGCAGGTATGGATGAGAATGGCTGGAAAAAGACTTTGTCAGTTGGAGCACTGAGTGGATCCTCTCAATATAGTTGATATTATCAAACAAAGTGGATAATAGTGACAGAAGAGAAAAGAAAAAAAGAAAGAAAAAAAAAAAGAGAGAGAAAAATCACACCATTTCCCAAGGACAAGGATTGATTCTCTTCTAGAGTAAGTGGTTTCACACAAACCCACTCATCTTTTATACTGCCTGCTGGCCAGACAAAGCCTGGTCACTGTTTTGAAGCCATAAATATCTCTATTTCACACCATGTATCTGCCACCCAAACCCACTCCTCTAGTATACATTAGACAAAAGAACTATTAACTTTCTTGCTGCTGCTCTCCTCATCAATCTCAGCCAGCCAGTTTAACACTGGGTGGCTCCCAGTGCTCCGTGGTTCGCTCGCGTGGCACAGCGCAATTAAGATGATGTCTGGCATCAGCAGGCACAGCAGGCAGTGGAGAACACTGAAGATGTTAAGTTTATGCTGTTACCGGTTTTCCCTTTAACCATATTCAGAAACAAACCCCAACAAACTCTTGATAAGAGAAGGAATACACACAATACTCAAGTTTTTTCCTCACAAAACCAGCTTAGCTGTTCTGAAAGCTGTCAGGTGTAGTAGTACCAGACCTATCAGGCTTTGTCTGCACAGTTGCATCCATGCTTTACGACTTCTCAAATGGGAATCTAAAACTCAATCAGCCTTCATCTTGCCATGTGTATACCAAAAAAAGCTGAAGACATCATGGGCATAAGAACACGAGTTTTGTGGCTTTAGATATTTTACAGGTTCATGCAAGTTCATCGTCCTTCATCAGGGTTCTGATCATACCACCACTTTAGTCACCACCTTATAAACTACAACTGGACTAAAAATTAAATGTGCTGAACTGCACACCTGACGCACAAAGACTGTAGCATGAGTGTGTTTTACGGTGGGTTTCCAAAGATACGAGCCAGCGTTCACATACTCGGGTACCGGCTGGTTTTTTATGAAAGAAGATTGGCAGCAAACTCTTAAGACCAAAGTGCGAGCATTCCATACATGAAACCAAAACAAACCCAAAACTTGTCATCCAAAAGCAGCATGGAAAAAAGCTGCATTGCTTATTCAGCACCCACGGACAGTCAGCTTCCACAAAGAAGATCACTGTAATAGTCCTTGTTCAAGTGTGGGACAGCAAAAGCCATCCCAGGGAAATTCAATCAGTCAAGAGAAAGACTGCATATGGTTATGCTTTTTAAAGTTGATAGCTGGTTATAATTCATAATATATTTCTAAAGAGGCACAGTAAGCTAATTATGTCTAGGAGAAGCAGCACTTTAGAAGCGATAAAGACACAACCAGTAATATGAAATCCTAGCTCCCAACTATTGCTTTCAACATTCATTACAGAATAAAACATTTGCTTTTGATTTCAAGAGTGGTTTGTATTCAAGAATGCAAAATTTGCTTAAAGTTTCAACAGTTGTTCTCTTCCCTGCTCACCAAATATTCATATTAAATCCTGTTACATCGTGTGAGACTGCTGCAACCATAGGCTAGTCTGTAAGTTCTTCTCCAGCCAAGAAACCCTTCAGCCGTGTGGGCAGACTCAAAGTTGAAGGACTGTCATCCAAATATCCACTGACAAAGGCTTAACCCTCCAAACAACTGTCCATCAAGATAAAAGATGATGCAATAATGACAATACAAGAAAAAAAATTAGAAAGGTTTAATCTTTTACAAATTACTAGCAGGGGCACAGAGATCTACGTAACAGGAATCTTCTCATAAAAATGGCATGAATTGTTGAAACCAGCAGCATTCCTAGAACAGGTCATTTTCCAATACACTACTGCTCTTCAAAACATGATAGTCTGAGTCTGAACAGTGCTCGAACTCCCTGCCTTCCAATGACTGCCAGCGTACAGATCATACTCAAACTACAGCTAAACAACCAAAAAATGACTATGAAAAGAAAAAGCTACAGCAGCCAACAAAGAATCAGAAACTCCACCTCTGCAAAAATCAAAAAGAAAAAAAACCCCAAACCAGCGCAGGATCCTTGGTGCCTCAAAACCAAGAGCCCCAGAAGAAGTACAGCTGGGCTAATGCCTGGGATGCATAGGGTTATAGCACACTGAGGTACCGAACGTGTTCAGCTGGTGAGGGAAATGGTTGAACCAGCATCCTCTGCTGGTTGACCCGCTCAGCGATGCCAGCCCCCAAACTTCCAGGAACTGCAAGTTAAATGCATGGTTTCCACCCTTTGCTCCTCAAGCTACTCATGCAGAGAACACAAAGACCCTTCAGTCAAGGCAAACAGCTTGGTGATAAGGAGAGGTGCCAGCTAAAAAGTTACACTTTTACGATCGGTCGCATCCAAGAACAAAAACAAGGCCATTTTCATAATCATCAGCGAGCGTAAAGAAGCAACCTAAATCGGAGACGCATGAGGAGACCCATCTGAGGGGTTTAACCAGGTAGGGACACCGAGCACACCCAAGATTAGAGACACCAGATGGGCTGCTCAGAGCAATCCCCTACTTGCCAGTTTTCAGACAAATACCGACACAATGAGTGTAGTGAAAGAAGTTCAGTTGTGATTCACACAGGAATAGAAAGACTTAAATTAATTAACGACTGCTAAAACGAGAGGGGCATGCAAAACTCCAAAATGACCGTGGTTAAAGCTTTTAGCACCTATAGCATTTAGTATCTAAAAATTTATTTGACCAACATAGCGCCAGCAGAAGCCAAATTTAAGCACCACGCCTGAGCCTCTCTCCAGTTTCTAGAGGTGGCTTTGAGGAAAACAGTTTGAGGTATCTTAATTGCAAGGTTATCTTTAACGAATCAGCAGACTTAGCTTTCAGGTCTTCTGCTGTGCTCTACCATCTGTGAAAAAAACCTGCTCACAAGTACACAAAAAGGCTCCTTTAGAAAGCAAACAGGTAAATAATGACTGAAGAAAAAGCTTTACCTCTGCTCGCTGAGTACGGGGCAAAACAGAAGACTTCTCAATGGCATAAACATCCACCAAGTAGAGACGCGCTCCTTGCTCCCTGTCCAAAATGGCAGCGGTCTGGATGACACCGGTATGGCGCCCGATGGTGAAGAGGCGCCCGAGGCTCTTATCTTCGCATCGGACGGACACGATGTAATATTCCACCTGAGCTTCGGAGCCCCGCGGACTCGCCGCTTCGATGGAGATGACGTTTGTCCCGATAGGCTCACCTTCTTTTAGGATGGTTATGTATTTGGGCTGAGTGAAAACAGGCCCGTCGACCCCTTGCAGGATTATAGTCATCTCGGTGGTGGATTTTCTCCTTTCGGGGCCAAGATCCGTGGCGGAAACTATGAGATTGTATATGAGCTGAGAAGGCACCAAAGCCGACGCTACTCTTAAATCTCCGCTGTAGCGATCCACGATGAAGGTTTCGGTATCTCCGTTGATTATTTCGTATTCCACTTCTCCGTTGGCGCCCTCGTCAGGATCCGCAGCAATAATCGTCGTCAGGATCGAACCGATCACCACCGAGGGGTCGGCCGCGAGAGCGTTTTGCGACACGAACACGGGAACGTTGTCATTTTGATCCGTCACCAAAACGGTGACGTTCTTCAAAGCAAATCGTCTGGACTCCACGGGAACGGCTTGATCGGTGGCTTTGACTGTTAACTCAAAGAGATTAGAAAACTCCCGATCGATTTCGGCATTGGTGAATATCGTCCCCCTCACTTCATCGATACGGAAGTGATTACCCCTCGGCATCTGCTGAATGATCGCGTACGTCAGCTGCCCATTAATATCCGCATCCGGATCGTGAGCGGTCACAGAAAGGACAGAGCTACCAACAGGAACGTTCTCAACAATAGATTTGAAGATGTCGCCCGGAGGAAAATGAGGAGGGTTGTCATTAAAATCCCTAACGTGTATTACCACTGACATCGTGGACGACCGTGGTGGCCTTCCTTGGTCTTTCGCTGTTATATTTAGCTTATACAGAGACTGTGTCTCAAAGTCCAGTTTCTTTGCAAGAAAAATACTACCGGTGTTGGGACTGATGCTGAAGGTCCCATGATTGTTTGTCCCCGTAATGCTATAGTGGAGGTCAGCGTTGTCACCTGAATCAGAATCGGTGGCAGTGACAGAGGACACAAGTTCACCGACTCTCATATTTTCCAAGACATCCACTAACAAGGTTGATTTAGGGAAGGAAGGGCTGTTGTCATTTTCATCCAATACATCAATGCTCAACATGCAGGTCGAACTTAGGGAAACCTCCCCAGAGTCTACCGCCTGGATGACAAGCGAATACGACGCAGTAGCTTCATGATCTAGTTTGCCTACTAAGGTCACTTGGCCCGTGCCACTATCTATTGCAAACTGGTTTTCTTCATTCCCTTTGATTACCGAGTAGTGAATCAATCCATTAACCCCTTCATCAACATCTGAGGCGGAAACTCTCAGAACCTGAGTTAGATTTGCTGCCAATTCTGATATAGTAGCTTGGTAGAGATCTTTCAGAAATTTAGGGGCATTATCATTGATGTCTTTCATGTAGATTTGTACAGTTGCCTGATCCTTTAGAGGCTTTGGCAACCCCTGATCAGTTGCTATTACTGTGAGACTAAACACTGCAGCTCCCCTTTGCCGCATCAGAGCTTCTCTGTCAAACTGGTGAGTGCTTCGTATTTCCCCAGTTACCGTGTTCAGCTCAAAATCTGGCTGCATGTGCTCAAATGAATACCTGACTTCACCGTTCGGTCCAAAGTCTTTATCTACAGCATTTATTTTACCTACATACGACCCGCCTCTCTGCTCCTCTTCAAAATAAAAGACATAGTTGGTACTGTTGAACAAAGGCCTGTTATCATTGACATCCTCCAGAATTACGGTAACGTTCACTGTAGCATTGAGTGGCTCTACTGCTCTATCAGAGGCAGCAACCAGTAAAATATATCTTTCCTGAAGTTCACGGTCCAGCTCACTTTTTATATAGAGCTGGCCATCTGGGAATACGCCAAAGGCATCCCCAGTATTTCCCTCAATTATACTATAAGCTATTTCGCCGTTCACTCCCGAGTCTTTGTCGGAAGCCTGCACCTTAAAGAACCTGGAATTGACAGGCTCAGACTCCAGAATAGTAATTTCATAGGAAAGCTGGTCGAACACAGGCGGGTTGTCATTTACATCATGGACAGAGACAGTCAGGATGAAGTTAGAGAACAGCTGCGGCATCCCCATATCCGAGGCCAGGATTTCAATCTGGTAAGACCCAGCATGGATGTCAAGCGGCCCTATTAAGCTTATGGCACCTGTCTGTTCATTGATGGAAAACAAGCCCTTTGGGTTTTGCTTAAGACTGTAAAGGACCACCCCATTCACCCCTTCGTCAGGATCAAGAGCTTTGGCCTGGAATATGGTATGCCCAGCTTTCCAGTTTTCAACCACATCCACGCTTTCCACCGCGTGAATAAAGTGCGGGGAGTTGTCGTTTAAATCTTTGACAGTTATATTGACCAGAGCATCTCCAGTTATCGCCCCACCACTAGCAACCACCTTCAGCTGGTAAAATGCTTGCTCCTCCCTGTCAATGATGCTGGCTGTGGTGATCTGCCCCGTCGCTCTGTTGATGGCAAACACGCCCCTTTGGTCACCTGTGGTAATCAGGTAACTGATGTTGGTGTTGAGGTCCATGGTGGAAGCAAAAACGGTACCTACGTGGTAACCTAGGGCAACATTTTCAAAGACAACAAAACTGTACACGCCTTGGCTGAAAACAGGTGGATTGTCCTGGGTGTCCAACACAGTGATGGTGACAATGGCTTGGTTCTGTGACTGAAGATGGCCACCATCAGTGGCCACGATCTGCAACTGGTAAGCAGTTTTCTCCTCCCTGTCAAGGGCTATTTTAGTTGTGATGACCCCTGTCTGGCCATGGACCTGAAACCTGGAGGTGTCTCCAGCTGAGATGCTGTACTTGACCGTCCCATTGGGTCCCAGATCAGGGTCCGTGGCAGACACTGTGGTCACATAGGTTCCGGCTGGCTCATTCTCTTGAATGTGAGCAAAATACTGCACAGGGTAAAACACTGGGCTATTGTCATTCACATCCAGGAGACTCACGTTAACCCGGGCCACTGAAGAAAGGGGAGGAGAGCCTAAATCAGTGGCTAGGACCTGCAGGGAGAAGTGAGCCTGCTCCTCCCGGTCCAGCTGCGAGATGGTGCTGAGCTTGCCCGACACAGGATCCAAGCGAAAGATCCGTCGAGGGGCCACCGAGGAGGGGCCAACTGCTGCCAGCGCCGGCTCAGCTTCCTGCAAGGAGAAACGGACAGTCCCATTGTCCCCCAAGTCCCCATCTGTGGCGCTCAGGACCAGCAGCTCAGTTCCTGAGGGGGAGTTTTCAGCCAGGGACACCTGGTAGCCCTCAGGTTGACTGAAGCGAGGTTTGTTGTCGTTGACATCCAGGATGGTCACCACCAGCTGTGCATAGGAGAACTTGGGCTGCACTCCCTGGTCGCGGGCGCTGATGTTGAGCACCACCTGCGAAGCGGTCTCCCTGTCCAGCCCACTGGAGGTGGACGTGCCCGCAGCATGTCCGGCGGTGCCACCCTCGGGGCCGGCCGTGGTGACCAGCCCGCTGTGCTCGCTGATGCAAAACCAGCCAAGCTCGTTGCCCGAAACGATGCTGTATTTGAGGTTGGCGTTGAGGCCCGAGTCACGGTCGGTGGCGCTCAGGCCCCGCACGTAGCTGCCCAGGGGCACCTCCTCACTGATGTTTACCCAGTAGACCGACTGCCCGAAGACCGGAGGGTGGTCGTTAATGTCATTCACAAAGATCACCAGGCTAGCCACTGACGAGCGGCTCACAGGAGCTGCCACCGCCCCATCGGGAGAAAGGGAAGAGCCTGGAGAGCCTGCAGGTGGCGGCGGGGCCCCGTAGTTATCTGCCACCGCCACCGTAAGGTTATAGGCCGGGATGCGCTCCCGGTCCAACGCGGCTGCTACCTTGATAAGGCTGAGGTTGGGTACCTTACTGCTGTGCACCTCAAAGTGCCGCTGCTCGTTTCCCGCCAGGATCGACACCGAGATGTTCCCGTTGGCCGCAGGGGAGTCAGCATCGCTCACCGTCAGCAGGGCCACCACCGTGCCAGGGGCCGCGTTCTCATCCACGGAGGCAAAGCGGGAGGTGGCCGGGAAATAGCGAAACTTCACCCGGGGCTCGTTGTCGTTGACGTCGAGCAGGCGGATGAGGGCCTCGGCACGGCCGCTCAGGGCCGGCACCCCTCGGTCCATGGCCTGCACTGTCAGCGAGTACTGCTGTCGCACCTCGTAGTCCAAGCGCTCCCGGATACGGATCACCCCGCTCTCAGGGTCCACCTCAAATGGAAGGCTGCCAGCCCCTTCCCCACCACCGCTGCCGCCATCACCTCCTTCCAAGCGGTAGCGGATGTCGGCGTTGGTGCCTTCATCAGCATCCGCTGCGGCCACCTGGAGAACGCTGGCGCCGACGGGCGCATCCTCGGGCACGCGCACCTGGTAAAGAGTCTGGCTGAAGATGGGTGGGTTGTCATTGATGTCCTGGACGGTGACGTTGACCTGAAGGTACCCCCGCCGACGGGGGTCACCCTTGTCCTCCACTTGCACCAACAGCTGGTAGGCGGGGGTGGCCTCCCGGTCCAGCCCACCTCGGGAAACCAGGTGCAAGAAAGCTCCTTCACCGCTGGGGTTGAGGGTGATGTTCAGCCGGAAACGTCCCTCCTCATTGCCGGCCACGATGCGATAGGAACTGTGGTCTACGCCGTTAGTGCCGCTGTCGGCATCGGTGGCCGTGTCCAGGATAAGCTGGCGCCCGCTGCCCGTGTCCTCCTTGAAAGTCACCACGATGGAGGGGTCGGGGAAGACGGGCGCGTTGTCATTGAGGTCGAGCACCAGGACCCGCACCTCGCTGGGGTAGGTGGGCTGGCTGGAGAGGACCACCAGGTCCACCACATCGCTGGCCAGGCTCTCGCGGTCGATGGTGGCGCGGGTGTGCAGGGCCCCCGAGGTAGCGTTGATGGAGAAGAGGGCGTGCTGCTCGCTCAGGCGGTAGGTGAAGCCGGGCCGGGTGGCGATGGTGCCCACCCAGGTGCCGGGCGGCTGCTCCTCCAACACCTGGAAGACCTGGCGGGTCTCCGCGGCGGCGCCCAGCGGCGGCAGCAGCGGCGGCAGCAGCAGCGACAGCAGCAGCAGCGGCGGGGC
>VWZK01006520.1:101171-188881 GCA_013396935.1 Baryphthengus martii | reverse complement strand
TTTTTTTTTTCCAAGCGCAGTAAAAATTTAGAAACAGGGCTTCACTTGATGCAAGCAACAAAATCTGCCCTTTTCCTTCTGCTGACTTATTTTATGCAGCAATCTGCTCTACTACCATTTTAATATTAATCAAACACCACCATTTTTCCTCCCCAAGAAAGAGAACAAATGAAGTCTGGCTGCCAATTCATCTGTATCCTCTGACCCTCTATTTTCTACCGTTTCCATACTCTCTCCAGCTCTCTCCTGAGACTTCCACCAGACTGAAACCAGTCCAAAGCTGCTCATGGACTGGCCAGGCTGTGAATTATCTCTTCCTCAACAGCAGCACAAATGTACATCTGCCCACTCTCCCCATTGCAAATTTTGAAACTAAACAAAAAAAATGTAATTCTAATTAGGTTGCACTTGACCTCAGTTCAAAATTTATGAGACAAAGGAAGGAAACTTCCAGACAAGACCATCATATAAAGTCTTATTTCCCAAGAAAACCTGCCTAAAAATCTTACACGTAGCACATCAGATTCAGACACCAATGTGGACATTGGTTACTGTTTCTTGACAAAAACAAGGCTAGATAATGGAAAGAGAAACTAAGCAAAATGTAAAAGGCCTACATGTGCTCACTGCCAGTGATATTACAGAAAGGCTAAATCCAAAGAGATGGACAGAAAGGTCAACAGGAGAATTTAAAAAAAAATTACAAAATCCAGTAGGCTTATCTTCTGCTTTCAAAGCAGACTTGAAAAACTTCAACAAAGTCATATCAAATAGCACATTAGAGTTTACAGAAATCTATTGGATTTCTTTGGCAGTGACCACAGCTCAGGATCTGGTTTAAATGGTTCATCAACAATCACTTTGATGAGCAGCACAAGTCTTCACAGTGGGATAGCAAGAAGGTCATTGGTAAATTTTGTACTGAGGTTTTAAACACTGATCAGTCTGATCCTTCAGATTGGTTCCCAGTGGCCTGTAAAATGTAGATGTTAACATATAGCCGATTAAAACATGTGACAGCCTTAAAATACTTTGATAATTCATTGAGAAAAAACACACAACAGACTAACCTTGGGGTTTTTTTTTCAGAAAGCAAAACAAGCTTTATTCAAGAATCAACCCAAAGAAATAGTTTACCAAGTCCTTTTTTTCCTATCCTAAAAAACAACCAACTTGTCTGAGACTTAAAAATGCTTTAGGTATTACATGATTTGTTTATAATTTAGCATCACATGTACATGGGTCTTAACTTTACATTTATGAAGGTGGTAATTTAAGAAGATTACTTATTTGAATAAAGCTAAGCACAGCCATTAAAAAAAGTTTCATGCCTTGTAACTTATCTCATGTTTTATGCTGCTCTGGAAGATGTTAAAAGGCTTTGTCTTCTGTGCTAATCCTTAATTACGAGACACTGCCTTTAGTTGTATAACTCCTGTGCATGCACATTCACAGCACTTCCCCTGCCCACTGAGATCAGCTCAGACACACACCCCAAAACTGGAACAGCACCACTGCAGACTTTGAACATAGGTATTTTCTTGTTAAAACCTAGTTCCTCGCTGCCATAGTTAAGATTTCTTTTTATTACCATTAAAAATCCATCACAGAAATCCAAGATACGTGTGTTTGTTCTCAAAGTGCTTACTGATACCCATTTGTCGTCCAGCTTTCCCCCCACCGCAAGCTCCAGGACTCTCCTTAGAAGAGCTCTGACTGTCATTTGTAAAATAATTATTTTGTGCGTAATGAAACATTTGTAAAATAAAGGCAGTAGCAGAATACAAACAGATACAGCAGGCTTAGAGGAGAGCGTTGCTAAAAATATATTACTGCTAGGTGGAATTCCACCTTCTTCCTGGCAAGTAATCAAAATGCATTCAGAGTTGCTCCACTACAATCATAATAAATTCCAGTGGTCCAACCAACAACAGAAGAGTTTTCTCCCAACAACAGAAAAGTTTTCTCTAGACGTTTTTCTGAATAAAACCCAGGCAAAAACCCCATGCTGCGTCATCAGATGCAATGAGAAACAAAGAAACGTATGAAAACCAAAATCTCACGTTTAATGCCCTAATTACTTGGACAATTAACTCAAAATGCACATTACAGAAAGAAACGATAAATTTATAAAAAATAAACCATGGTTGCCACAATTCTAGTCGGTGCCACCTTTGAAACAGTGCCAAATAAGTAGAGCTGCATTACCAACTGGTAACGAGGGCAGGATCAGGAGTCATATGTTCGTAGGACCACAT
Source organism: Baryphthengus martii (assembly GCA_013396935.1). NCBI lineage: Eukaryota > Metazoa > Chordata > Aves > Coraciiformes > Momotidae > Baryphthengus > Baryphthengus martii. The sequence goes on along the minus strand of VWZK01006520.1, from coordinate 186,623 downwards.
ATCTATGTCTTATTTTTACCACCAGCAAAATTTGCACCGGTTGCCAGTCCAGTGGAAGCTGCACTTGTGCAGAGGGCTATCTGATGGAAGACCTCAGAGCCATACAGCCAGTGGGGCACTCCAGAGTGTGTCCTGGTGCACAGCTTCAACTTCAGTTTGACCATGAGAAAGACAGTCTCAAGGGTACCAGTGGTGTGCTCGTGTGCCCACCACAACACAAATTCAGATTGAGAACAACACTCAATGAAACCTAGATAAATAAACCAAAAAAAAAAACCAAACCCAGAACAACTCAGCAAAAAATGACCCAACCAAAAACCACTTCTGCTAAAATCCTGGACTCCGTCAAAAATGGGCAAGACTGCCAATTGCTTCTAAAAATTAGTTAGGTTATAGGATCATGGAATGACTCGAGCTGGAAGAGACCTTCAAGATCATCTAGATCCAATCCCCCTGCCATGGGCACAGACATCTCCCACTAGACCAGGTTGTTCAGTTATAGAACAACCCAATCCAAAACTTAACTGAAGAAGTCAGAATAAAATTCCATGGACTTCCTGTTGTGTGAAAAAAGTACTATTTCCCCAAGCAGAGACAGCAAGTACCCTAAATGCAAAAGAACAACAGCCCTTGTTATCGTTCTTTCTTTCTGCTGTCTTTTCAGCTTATGGGACCATGATTACATCCTCTGTGTGGTTTAAGTATATCCACTGATGGGACCCCATGGAAAGCAGTGGAAAAAATTGCTCCATCTGCCTGGAGAGAGGAAAAATAAGGAAGTCCAAGTTTCTGGCCTTTCAGAAAAGTGCCCTCTTCTCTTCAACATCATCTGTTTATAAAGACTCCTTTAAGAAATCATAAAGCTTATGAAGTCCTTCAAGAAACACAATGACTCTGCTGGGATTCAGAGGCCTGACTTCAAGAAATGTGAGTATTTTGAAGTTGAACTCAGGGCATTTACCTTACTCACAAATAATACATTCTTCTTCATTCTGTTCTGCTGCTTCTAATTTAATGGAGAATATTACGCAGGAATTTCAGCCAAGGTCCTGCTGTTCTATCCAAACCTATTTTCATCAGATTATCACTTCCAGCAGTGATAGAAATATTAATGATTCTTTTAAAGGGAGTGTTGTATTTAAATATTTCAAAATTATTGGTTTGTTTGTGTCAATGAGAAGGAAACGTATTGACTGGAAGCTGCAGCTAATGCTGCGTTTTATAAATCTCCTGTCAGGCAAAGAATGGCTCTCCAAAGATTCCAATATGATGTAGAGGCTCTAAAGCAAACACTCCTATTGCCAAGCGGCTCAAAGGGAACTGCCACCACAATATCAGGGGCGGAATAGTGGGATTTCAGTTTATCTTCCCCACCATAGATGCTGAGCAAAAAGAGGAGATGGTTCAGAATGCTGCAAGTAAAGTTGATTGATTTACTGAAATGCCAGAACCGCTAGATAAGCGGAACCGCTACTCTGTAGTTTAGAGGAATTTCATTAGATGACAGGACGGCGGAGACAATGATTTGAAGCCTGCTCTTGTGGTACTCGGGTTCTGACTTCAGTGCAGAATTGCACATATGTACACATATATTGCATGGGAATGCACCAGTTATACAGTATTCTGACTTCAGTGTCTGTGGAGTCTACAAGGACACTTCCAGTTACCTGGTGCAAAACCAATATAAGGACCACAGCTACAATCAATAACATAAAAATGCAAGAAAAAGATGTGTTACCGTGATCTAAGCATTCCTAACTGCACAGTAGGAGAAGCAAGGAAATAAATCAGCAACACATGATAGTTTACCTAATTTAATCCCTTATTATGATTTGGTTCAGACTAATTTCTGTGAGTTTTAGCCCTATTTGCACAAGTTCAGCGAGCAGTTTGGGAACTACATATCATAGTACACTTCACTTTTTTATTATTTTTTTTCGAATGTTCTGGCTTACGAATCATTGAGGTATAAAGTCTTTCAAGAACCAGCAGAAACAGTTTAAAGTGCTGCCCTATGCCCAAGAACAGTCTTGTTGCTTACAAAAAAGTGGGTTTATAGGGTTTATGCAACCACAGAAACTAGTAGCTCAGGCTTCTGCCACCACTCACAAGACACAATGCCACTGAGGTGCCCTGGCCATGTGTATTCTGCAAGATGTAGCGCTGCTTGTCACAGGGAAAAACTGCTCATCTCCTGTGGTTTAAATCAAATCGGATTGAAGTGACTTATTGATTTATTAATGACAAGTAGTTAACCAGCAATCAGTGAACTATACAATCAGGATTAGTATCAGCAAAACAAAAGACAAACCACAAAAATGGACTATTTCAACATCTTAGTAAGTACAATCAAGGTTCTAGCTACCCTCCTCTAACTAGATCCTAACAAGAGCCCATGAGCAGAGGCATGTGGGCGCATGCTCACTCTGATGAGCACGGACCCCCAGCCTCACCCATCCCACGCTGCTCCCCACAGCGGCAAATGATTTTAGGTTTTCCTGGTGGGTACACACTCACAAGCTCCATCCCAACAGCTGCTGCCATCCAGGCTGTTTTGCCCAGCATGAGCCACAAGAAGTACCCATGATACTTCCCTCTGCATTTCACAGGTTGATGAGTTAACATTTTAAAGTTCTGACCTTAATTAATCAGAAAAAAAAAGTTATCTCCTGGGATTTCAGGCCACTGGGATGAGTAAAGCCTCCTTCTCCACCTGCACGTGGGCATTGCAAAGCAGGTTTCCCCAGTGCTCCAAAACATGCAGACCCCAGTCAGTGCTTCCTTTGGGAGAGACACCTCTAGTCTCTCTCCACCAGACACTTTTCCCTGTATCTAAAAGGGCCACATTCACAAAGTAGCATTTTTGGAGTTTGGCAATGTGAGTCTTCTCCAGGAATTTATTTTCCACAGAGAATCATTTTATTTGCCATTGTGACTGCGCGGACAGGTAAGGCTGAAATCGGTCGCAGGACTCATCCAAGCGCCAAGTACGAACAAGCAACGTATGACGCAACGAGGTTGGCTTCTGAGAAAACCCTCTAAGCACTAGAAGAAACCGAGCATCTTGACCTTCTAAAGGCTCAGTCAGGAAGTAGACTGGATTTTCTAACAAGCAAGAACACTGCAGCAAGAGTTACACCCCAGGCAGGCTGCCCACTGACCATGCTGTAAGAGGCATCTCCCAAGGACCCATCTCCAAGATGCTTGGGAGCTGAGCTCTGGTAGAAGCATAGAAAAAAGTGCTTGGTATGAACACCAAAAGACATCTGCGTATCGTTTTGCAAAGCAAACAGGAAAAAGGATTTGAAAAACGCTGCCATTGCCTAAAAAAAACAAACACAAAACCAAAAACCAACAAACTATGAGACAGTAAATCTGCAGTTGTTCTTCGTGGAGATTTTTCCCGTGCTGTTGCTCTTACTCATACCTGCAAAACTACTGCAAATATAGGTATTCCCTGCACATAGGAGGTAGTACAAAAAATTCTACAATCTAATAAGCAATTTTTTTTTATGGAGTTTATTCACAGTGAACTAATGAATTCTACAAATGACATTCTGCTTGTGGCTCTCCAGGAGCAATTGTTTTGATTACAAATTAAAGTAATTTGGTCACTTTCTATTCCCCCCATGTTCCTTTCCTATGCAATCTTCAAAATACATTTTCTAAACACATCTTATCACTCTGGTGAGTGCTTCTATTTCCTGTGCCAAAACTCCACAGGAAGCAAAGGAGTAATAATTAAAATATATACTTGTCTGAATTTTTAATAAATAACGTGCTCTGCTTGTTCCCTTTGTTTTATTGACAAATGCTTCAAGCACATTCATTAAAAGGTTCAACAAATTTTCTAACAGACACATCACACGCATCTGCCGTTCCCTGAGGATACATCACCTACCAGTCATACAGAATCCTGATCTCTGGTTTATGTGCCACCAACCATCTTGCTCACCGTTGAGCAGGCTGACATGGAGAGAGGGCTGATGTCCAATTTAAGTTGCAGTCAGAAATCCCTGGAAAATAAGGTGTTTCCTTCCAGAAAATCTCTGTACCATCTGAGCTCAAAGCACAACATAGCTAAACAGACTCAGAAATCAAACAAGGCTTAGGTTTTAAAGAAGCATCACATTTTAAAAAGGCCAAGTCACTCAAGTAATAAGCTGGCTTCTGGTTCAAGTTTTCAGAAGAATATCTGCTCAGCTGGCTGGATGCTTTCTGAAGACGATTAAAATAAACCTTCATCCTCTGCTACAGGCTCTGGTTACCAGTTTCTGATTTATTATCCATTTACTTGGAGCAGAGGAATTGCCTCTAGTCCTCTTATTCTCATCCCAGCTGCCTACCCTCTCTATATACGTGGATGGCAGAAATGGCTCCATGTTCTTTCAAGATGGGGCAATCTTTTTAACCTTGATGGGTTTAAGTGACAGGAGGGAAGCACCGCTGCAGCAGAGAGCACTTTCTTTCTTGCCTTTATTGCTTTCCAGGACTGTAAATCTACCAACAGCTAACCTAGTTTCCCCAACTTCTGGTTCACAAACACCTCCTATTCAGCTTCAGATCACACCTTGGCCTATCAAAAAAGAAATGCATGTGACTTCAGACAAACAATCCTGCTCATTAGCTACAAACAAAAAATCGGTTTTCAGTTAAGTTTCATTTTGCGTGGGCAGAGCCGTAACACCCCGATAAAACCTGTGCTCTTGCATTCACACTGCAAGAACATCTAGTTCTTCAAAGTGGAGCAAATAGCAGTAAAATATATCACTCAAGGGGTTTTGAAAGGAGAAAATAAATGTAATAAAATAGAGGAACTCTCTGAAAGCCTGTAACCCTGAAACACCAGTGTGGCTTCCTGTATAGTCCCCTGGCCTACGACTTGCAGAAAAGCAGCTCTCTAAGAGCTGGGACTGGCAGTAGAAAAAAGAGCAAGGTTCCCCTGCTAAGAAAGGAGAACTTGTTGTGTCTGTCATCTACCTTTAGAGCTCTGCCTCTTCATTAAAAATGCCTTTAAGCTCGTGCATCTTGTTACACAGCAGAACAGAATTTTACTTCATTTCCCTGAAATGAGGCACCTTCCTTAAGAAAACCTGATCCCAATGGCCTTGCAAGAGGAGACAGGAGAAGTGTGCTGCTCTTTTGTAGAGACAGGAATTTTGGTAGCCCCAGCTATCTACAAAGTGCCCTCTCCCTCAATTCCAGTGGTGGAAGGGAAGCAGTGAAGCTGGCACTGCAGCCAGAGTGGAATGGTGGTAGAGCTTATAGTTCCTACTGGAGCTGCAGAAGACTGCAATGGAGCTGAAGGTGTCCACAGGAAGATCTCCCTTGAGGTTGAAAGAGCTGGAAGAGCAGCAGCATCAGCCTGCAGCATTACAAGCTTCGCTCCTGGGCTCAGAGCCAAGCAAGGTAAGGGCACAGAGGCTGTCTCACCATCAGAGACATAGACAAAAAACAATCAAGCACTGAACTGTAGAATACTTTGGGTTGGAAGTGACCTCTAAAGGTTATTTAGTTCACTCTCCTCTGCTGTAAGCAGAGACATGCTCTAGATCAGAATAGTCAGATTCTCATCAAGCCTGACCTTGAATATCTCCAGGGATGGGGCCTCCACCACCTCCCTGCGTAACATGTTTCAGTTTTTCACCACCCTCACAGTAGTGGAACCCTCACGCTTCTTTCTAATGTTCAACATAAATCTACCCTTCTCTAGTTTAAAACTACTGCCTTTCGTCCTGTTGCGACATGTCCTTGGAAACATTTCCTCCCCAGCTTTCTTGTAGGCTCTTCACAGTAGCCAAGCCAAAGCTGCCCTTAGCAGCTGGAGGTGAACTTGCCAGATGCATCTGGGATTTCACTATCAACTGGTAATAAGCAGCAAGTGAAGCTAATCAGAAAAGTGGGAAAGTGGTGTCAAAAGAGGCAACACAGCCTTTTCTGCATGGGATAAGACAAGCATCGTGCTGTGACCAAATTAATGATCTGTATCCATTCATAGTCCAGGAGTGAATTCCCATCTGCCTGGAAAATGCCGTGTCAGCACACTCAAAGTGCAGGTGGGCCACTAGACATCCGACCCAGAGCAACTCCTGGAGTTACAGGGAGAGGCAGAAGGTGTTACTTACTGCTGCCAATATAACACTGCTTTATTGCTCTTAACGCCGTGCAGATTTCCCTCCTCAAGAACATTTCGTTTGCCTTCCCACAGCACCAATACTCATGAGAACAGAATATTTGCTTAGAGTTTTTGGGGATTAACAGCATGAACAAGGTCTTCAGGCAGATGCCAACCAGTATGCTCTGAGAGGAGCACAGGAGGTATCTTGCTACAGCTTCCAACACCATCTGATGGGAATTCTACCGGCATAACAGTCTGCTTACTGTCCCAGCAACCTGAATTCACATCAAGAATAGTACTTCTTATACTTGAACGCACGTGCTCTGTATTTTCACCTGTGTCCATTGTAAAGGGATAATTTTAGATACTAGTTGCCAATAGCTGGTCAATATCTCACTTGAGGAAACGCTGTATTCATTCGTAAAATAACTCTGCCTTGCATACTGGACTGAGATCCTGAGGGGAAAAAAAAAAAAAGTGTGCTATGTTGAAGCTAAATCCTGTAATGAAGTGCATTTTTTGAAAGCTTAGGTCACACACTATCAATAAGCATTGCCATTTAGCTAAAGATGCCATTTCTCTGGAAGTTAGATAAAACACGATCAATAAGATCACTGCAGCAGTAATATCCTTTGTGCTGATGAAATGAGAAAGTTTATTTTAAAGGTAAGTTGTAAATAGAAAACCAATTATTAAGCAGAGAAACCAAATTCTGCCTTGTTGGACTGATATAACCCTGCAGCCATCAACATACAGCGGGAGCTTGATGAACGAACAATGCTGTGTAAGTCAAGATGCAATAAATATTACTAATACAGTGTCACAGAGATTGGATTGCTTCGCTCCCCTCTTGTTCTTGACTCACAAACTACCAACAAATCCCTTGATTGCTTCTGCCTAAGTTATGAAGGCAGCTAAGGAACCCGTAAAACCCCATATACAGCACTACTGATATTTCCCGAGACGGTGCGGGGATAGCACCCAAAGTTCAAACCCTGCCTCATTGCTAAGTCCGTTGAGTCCTGGTAATCACCAGCAGGGCATTTTTCATAGCAGAGTTACATATTAAGAGCTTGGCTTGAAACCACTCCAGCACCAGTTCATTATTAATTGGTACATAAACCAACACTTTGAAAAGCAGGTTGCAAAGCTGCGCAAGTAAATTGTTACAAGAGAACTCTGTATGTTGTTATTACCTGACAAGAGTTGTAGGGCACCATCAGGTGAAAGGAGCTGCAGCGCAAGGACCAGACCCAGTGGCTGGACAGCCCACAGACAAGTGAATAAGCAGCATTCTTAGGAAAACATGGGAGTGAGGGAGGCTCACCAGGAAGTCTGCTAAAGCAAAGCAACATCATTTGCAATGAAATGCACATCTGAAAATGATGCACACTGTTCAACATCTGCCTGACATATACCCTGCAGGCCGACCAACGACCGTGAGAAGTTTTCTGTGACTTCAGGATAATTTGCTCCTAATTCTCACGGAGTTGAGAATGTTTTTTGTCCCTTCAACGCAACCTTGGAATTGACTTAGAGTGGAAGGAAAGAAGCCCTATATAAGGCTTGAGTGAAATCACAAGAAAACTTGCTGTCCGAGGAGGACGATATCTAAGAAGGGAAAAAACATTGAAACAGAAAACCACAGAGTGGTTTTTATGTAGCTCTTATAAACCAAACCTTGATCCAATTTCAAAGCTTCTAGACTCTTCTGAAATTTGAGTGAATAAACAATTACAAATGCCAAAGCCTTCAATAAATCACAGCACTCCATCCATGGAGTAGTCCATCAGTTAAAAGTGACACGAAACATACAAAAGGCACCAGGATAAACCATCACTCCAAGAAATAAATTTCAATCCCTCTTCCTATTCAAACAGGGAGCAGGAAGGTTAGGTACAAGATGTCACATAAATTAAACCTGGGAGGGTGAGGAAGGGAACAAAATCGCTACATTCCTGGCCCCTAAAGCTAAAGGCAGCACTTATGATTATATAATTAAACTGTCTCACCTTGTGCAGTCAAGCTAAATTTCAACAGGAGCAATTAATCTTCATGTGGTCTTTTATACCCTGCCCTATCTGTACTTTCAGCCGAAGTAAAACATTTCCTCATGTTGCCTCTTCCTTTCCAAAAGGTATAAATATGAGGAAAGAATAACTCATTGAAATTAAATCAATGCCATTTACAAGGTTGCTATTCAAACATAAAGATTTGTCCTTGTGAGAGTTTTCACACACATTTGTAGAGCTTAACGTGGGATGAGAAATAGTTTGCTCTTCCTGAAAAAGCATTGAAGATTTCAAAAGATTTCCTATATTAAGACAGAACAAGTCTCAACCTCTGGGATTTTTCCCCTAAACAAACAAAAAGCAGGTGGAAAGCAGAAGACTATCAACAGTTCAGAGCTTCAGGTCTCACCAATCATGTGGGATACCAAATATAAGCCACCTTGCTGAATTGGGTAGACCACAGATTCCAACCTTGGTCTCAGTCAAGATGATACTTTCTTTTATTTCCAGCCTAAGAAACTTGTCCTAATTTAGACACTCTGGGAAAAAAAAAAAAAAAAAAAGCTTTGGCTTTCCAGACTTAAAGTCTTTTTGAAAAAAATCTGTTCTGTCAAGTTCCTTCCTGACTCTGATTAAGCTCCAGGAACTGCTGCTCCCTGAACACAACATGCTGGACAACATACAGCCAGACCACCACAGATCCCAGGGGCTTGTTCCACTGCCATTCCTACAGCACCAGTGGGCCCTGCACTGCGCTCACTCTCACGCAAACAAGGCATGGACATGAAATGGCCTGAGGCAAACCACTGGTTCAAATATCACACACTAAGAGAAAGGTATCATGTGGAAAGGGAGTGGTTCTGAACCTCAGCTGCAATATCAAAGCAAACTTGATGCAAATGTAGGTTTCAACATCAATATTTGGACCTGACTCTGGATACAAAGACTTTGATTGCTTCTTTATGAAGTGTAACAGCGTTGTGTCACATAAGCTCACTTACAGAAAGTCTGAGATCATCTTTTGGATCATGGACGGTACTAACAGAAAGTGAACAATGAACTGCTGGAACGCAGAGCAGACCATTGTAAGCTACACCATGCTCTCACCTATCTCACCTGGCATCAAGGCTGCATGTTCTCCAGCTGAAGATACAGTTCAGATTTGAATGAGATGAGCTCAGTTATGGTGGCAGAGAGAGGGAAAATAGGGCGAAAGAAACAGAAAGAAAGAAAAGAAGAGCTTTCAACCACCTTCTCCCCTGCACAGCCTTGAACCGTTGCTTATCCAGGCACAGCTGGACTTACAGGGTTCTGAGCCTGCTTGTTTTAAGAGGTAACTTGCAGGCAAAGCATGTTTCCAATTTCATCTTTTAGCAGTTGTTTTAAATGAATACTCCAGGCAGCTGTTTAGAAACATAAAAAAAAAGTGAAGAGGAGATGGATAAGCAAGGAACATCAAGAGATCATGGGAAAGGAGAAAATAGTCATTTTCCATTTCAGGAGGTTATTAATTGTCCAATATAGCATATCCTGGAATACTTCAATTACTTTACACACTGACAGGGAATACAGAACATCAAAAAAAAAAAGAAAAAACACCACCTATTTTTTTTTATTGCCCCCTTCCCCCCATCATGACCACTCTTCTAAGTTAGTTTCTTTTGCTTTTTAATTCGAGTTTTTCCTGTCATTTGTTTTGTCCCTGTACCCCTGCCCCCCATATATTTTTATTTTTAATTATTTTATTTTTTTTTACTCACACTTTCATTTTTTACCATTAATGAAGGAGTAAAGAATAAGCCTTCTCCCATCCAAAGTGCAATGCTGCCCTCCAGAGCTGTCAGGAAGAAAATTCCTTCAGGAAGCATGAAATCATCTCACAGTGAACTGCCGTCGTTCAGATGAGATTGCTGAATCTCGTCCCATATTTATTTTCTGAATTGAAAACCAGTCTGCACGGACATGTTATCTGGCTTAGCCTGGTTTACTGACAATCATTTTGCCAGCTCATCCATATATACAATCTGTGCTCTGACTGCTAAACAAACAAAAGGGACTTTTCTCCTATGTAGAATTGTAGGAAAATTCCAGCTAATAAATGAAGTCATCGTTTCTTGAAGTCACTTAAAATAAGGTACGATCTCAACTTTTCAAGTCCTGAGTGGAAAGCTCATTCAGAAGATATTTAATGAGAAACCAAGCTCCAGAAGAATCAGTGTTTGCATCTGACAGGAGTTCAGCTACCAAAAAAAAAGTGTTTGATTTTAGATTGTTCTTTAATTTGAGGAATAGATGTTTCTACTGACACTCCTGAAAATGATGGTGCTCGTCCTGTATCATAGTATATCAGGCACATAGTTTCTACAAGGGATAAAATTTTAGCTATAATTGGAGAATAAAATTACTCCGATGATTTATAATGAAAAAAATGCACGGCTGGAATAATATCATTAAAGTTCTGTCTGGAAGAGCTGCCTTGTTTATCACCTGCAAAACCATAATGTACAACTTGCAAAGAGCTTTCATTTTCTCTAACACCGGGTTCCAAGTCAGCAATTTTTGCTAACTTAAAAGATGCATCACCACAAAAAAAGAGCAGACTCCCCTCTTCTTTTTATTAATATCACTTCCTAATAGCTTCCAGGAGGTAAAAAGCAACAGCAACAACAAATAACATGATTTCCAAACTGTTTTCTCTCACCTCCAAAGTCTGATGAAAAAAGGTCTAGAGAGGAGCTTGAATGTTAATATACAGAGGTGGATTTCAACCCCCCACAGAAAAGTCTGAGCATGATGGTAAACAGCCATTACATCTCGGAAGGCTACATCAAAATTCATTGTTGGGATTTATCTGAAAATCTTGCAAAGCTCAGGACTATTCCAGTGCAGGAAGACAAGAGGAAAGCAGCTTCAGGGCTACCACATAGGGACAGACAAGAAGAAAACAAACCCTAAAAAATTCACACAACTGATTCATATTTATTTTGCATTCTGACTGAATAGGGTAAAAGAGCTGCTTCCTCCTCAGGACACTACCAACCCCAGAGCTCATTGTCTAGCTCTCTCGTCAATGTCCAGATGTTCTTAACTCCTTCGCACTGAAGCTGCAACGGGCCAGACCCTCGCTGGTGTAGATCAGCTCAATTTGACAGAAACATGCCAGTGTTATGACAGAGGGGAATACAGAAGACTATTCCAATGTCTAATTGCTCTCACAGTGAAAAATTTTCCTCTGGAGTCCAATCAGAATCTCCCCAGGAACAACTTGTATCCTTTACTCCTTGTCTTCGCTATGTGACTCCTTGTGAAAAGGGAGTCTCCATCTCCTTGGTAGTCACCCTTTATGTACTGGTACATGGTAATAGGGTCCCCCCTAAGCTTTCTCTTCTCAAGGTTGAACAAATCCAGTTCTTTCAACCTTTCTTCATACAGCAAGTCTTCTAGTCCTTCAGACAAAGACAGGGACCGGTGAGGCAGGCGGGAAACCTCAGACTGTTCGATAGTCATGACACAAGGACGACATGTCAGAGCACAGAGATCCTACGGGGTGCTTTGAGCTTCCCTGAACATGACACCCAAGAAACAAACCCAAGGCCACTTTTACAGGTTGGGCTCAGCAAAAGAATTTTAACATTCACATGTTTACTGATGAATTTTAATGCTGAGCAGGGCAAGCAAGCAGCCTGCTAAGTGCCCCGGCTCACCAGAAGCAGGAAGAGGAGAGACCTTCCTCCACCCAGCAGCGTGCCAGTGGGCTGAGCGTGGTGTGCTGGGAGCAGTCCCCTTCCAACCGCTGCGCTACCTGGTGACCCAAGGTTAATTGCTCTGCACTTTGCAGCTTCATGTTCCAGTCCTCAAAAAAACTGAGAAAAAATGCTTATTAATACTTCCACAGCCTCTGCAATGTGCTGAGCTGATCTCTGGAAGAAAACCGTTAAACAAGCAGAACTGGAAGACAAACAGAAAGAACAGCAGGATGTGTCTGGATTGTTGATTATCTATTGAAGAACTCAAAGTTTCTGCTAAATTTTAATTCAGATACCAATTTGCCAAGCTCTAAAGGTTTGCTACACTCTAATTTACCTCTCTCGTGCCATTCAGTCTCTTCCGCCTCGCATCATAGACTAGATATTTAATCCAGTGTATCTGCACACTTTTTAGGTGCTACAACCAATTAAGATCTAGCAATACACGCAATTAATTTTAATATTGAGATTTTAATTAATGTTACAGGAATATATTTACCCACAGCTTTGGGCAATGGGACAAAGCTGATGGTTCTATGAGTATCTTTTTACAACTGTAACACTAAGGCTTGGACACCACCATTTTTTTCCCATCACATTTTTTTTCCCTCTTTACTTAATTTAGATTTTTTTGCTTGGTGTGATTTTTTTATCTCTGTCTTGCCCCATTTCAGGCATTTGTTAGCTATAAAAACTTAACAGAAATACTGTGTGGCTAAATTTGCTTGTTGGAAAACCACAAATCATGACTATACACCAAGGGTATCATACTTAGTGTAGAGGGACAAGAATTCAATTAAAGTATTTGCCATATTCCAACTTAGACTCCTCTGAGAACAACAGTTAGAGTTGAAAAATAGATGACAGCTTTTTTAATTATTATTATCTGTTTTAAAGACCAATTTTCCAGATTGTCTCCAGATGGTGGAATTTTAAAGCCAATTTACCTATTCCCTTCAGTGAGAATTTTGCAGTGGTTTTCTTCAGAAAGCTCTAGTATTTGTAAAATTATAAACTGCTTCCAATAGGAATAATCCACTCAAAAGAAAAGCTTGTTTATTTAAATTGGTATTATGTTAGATAATTATGGTCCAGTCTTGTAACCCTCTCTGCATTAATGGATTCTGAAGTGTTGCTAGCAGTGTTTGGGCCTCATCCAGTTCTCTGTGGCTTTTCATTTCACATGAAACATTAGCAGTGATTTTGCTGTGGGTTTGTTGTTTTGGTTTTTAATATGAGGACTTTTTTATTTAGTAAAATAAATACCAATTTTCCGTACAAAGACACATCCAGCTTTCCAAAAACACACTGAGCTGCACCTTGTGGTCCCTCAGCTGATGTTTTAGCGAGTTTCCCAGAATATATTCAAAGTACAAATAAGTGAAGAGTCAGAAAATCTAAACTGTCTGGAGGATGATGTAGGAACTGAATAGCAAGACACCTATTGGTACAGAGATTCCTCTTCCTTGGGAGCATGGAACAGGTGACCCTTAGCAATCCTTGGGCAAATGAATAGCCCCACAGCTCTTTAAAACGCAAAATGCCTGAAATTCCAGGATCAGTTGCACCACAGTTTTCTGGAAACTTTTGGAATTTCAAGATCATACAGGCACCAATGCCACACATGCCTAGGAAGACAGAAGGACACTTTCAAAGGGTATTTACAGGGAGTGAGCAGATGAAATTGCAGATCTATGCGAGAAGTAGCTACTGGGATCAGAAGACCTGCCGGACGCAGGCCTGGCCATTCAGCACAATGGCCACCCATGGTCTGATCAACAATGGAGGTTGCCCAGGCTCCTGGACCAACTCACGCCACCGCTGAGCCACCCCGGCAGGCGTGAGGATTCCTTCCTCATGTCCAGTCACAACCTGCCCTGCTATAGTATGTGGCCACTGCCTCTTGTCCATCCTACCCTGCACCCAGAAAGGCTGGCCCCTTCCCACCTATAAATTCCCCCAGGTAGCAGAAGACTGCAATGAGATCTCCTCCAAGGGCTTTGGGCCAAAAACTGTTGGGTCCCACAGCCTGGGAGCAGCACCAGAGCCACAGCTCACCCCAAATTACACAGTAAGAATGTATTGCAGCCAGAAAGAAGCTGGAGCCAGAAGAGATCATGACAACAGCTTTGCACTGATGGTTCACATTTATCTGGAGTTAGGATGTTCATGTCTTGTAGCAGAGCAGCCATAGCAGACAACTGGCACCTCCAGATACAATGCTGGAAGGACCACCAGGGAGGAGATGTTACTGAGGACTAAAATATCGCAACACAAGGACAATTAGACACCTTCACAATGATTAAAAGCGATGAATGTGATAGAAGGTAATGAAGTGGAGTTAACCATTAACAAATTTCTCCTTCCTTCTCAAAGCCTTAGTGAAGTGGCAGCGACTGGGGCAGGTGACAGTTTGCCTTTGCAAGGCGTGACAAGCACAGAATGAGAAAGGCAACACAAAGGAGCAGAGGTGGCAGCCTGAAACGATGTGGGATCGGTATGTTCTAAAGCAGAAAACTTTGCATTCCCAGGTGTTCAAGATTCAGCATCTCTAGCACCCAGAAATTACAGCAACGTGCCCAGTCAGAAGCCAAGTAGGATTGTGGTGGTGAAACCAAGCACGGCCTCAACAACAAAGGGGATCCTTTTTGCCCAGGCATTTCCTGATGGAGAAACAAAACAAAACACCTTGGCTTGAAGAGACACTGCCTTACCCTGTCCCTGATAAAATTCCACCAATGCACAAGCGCAGCCTTTTGGTTGGAAATACAGAGGGTTTGAAAATTAATGCAGCCTAATCGGAAACCTTCTTGTCTAAGGAAACTTTTGTGTGCAACAGTTTAGTTTTACTCTACCAGGGGAGGTGTTTAAGCTGAAGCAGGTCTGTAGGGATGGACACAGAAGAAACTGGGGCTGGGTGAGAGAGCAACATGAATAGGAGGCAATACTACAAACAAATCATCCATCTTTTTGGCTCCTCTCTGCCAGCAGCAATAATGCAATGCAAAAGCCTTATGTCCTGTACAACCTGCCAAGTACAAAATCAGCACAGCACATCCTCTCTGTCACTGAGATGCAGGAAGAGATAAATTTCTTGAATCTGTCTGAACAATAAGTAGATGATGTAGTGTCAATCCCACTAGGAATAAGAGAAAGAAATCATTCAGAGTCCTCTCTCATGAGCTGCCAAAGCCAAATGGGGGGTGGGGAGGGGGATAATTTTTCTCTTTAAGAATAAAGAACATTCTTCATGAATGTGATAGAAAGATTAAAAAAAGAAAATTCTAGTGTGTTTGATACTGAAGGCTTATTGATCATTAGTAGCCCGAGACCAGTCCAAATCTGCTGGCCTTGGAATAAAAATGGTTGAGCAGATCCCTGTCCTGGCTTGAGCTGAGTGTATGACAGCAGGGTTTGAGATAAACAGCACAAGTTATCTCTGTGGAAGAGGTGAAAGACTAACTCAGAGGCAAAAGGCCAGCACAGAGAAGTTAGAAGGTTATAGGAACAGAAAAACACATCAGAAGAAAAGCTCATGTAGGGCAGGATGGGTTTATCTGTCCTGTGCCAGCATAAAAGGAAGTATTCTGTACCATATTTGGGGGTGCAACAGCTTGAGTATCTCATCGAAAACAGTATCTTGAAATTGTATCACCATTTCCTGATGCTCCCTGCAGGCCCCACAGCTGCAGCTGGCACCTCGGCAGGGTGCTGATGTCCTCAGCCTTGCCACCTTTTCCCCCTTCGAAGGCTGTTATCACACCCAGAGCTGCCTGTGACACAGAGCCACACCAGGAACCAGTGCTCACACTCAGTTAGTCCCTCCAGGCAACTCGTGGTGGGATTTTGGTGATGCTGATGGCGTCAGCCCTCAGCAGAAACAAGTGCCACCCTGGCGCCTGCAAGCCTGGGAGTGGAAATGGGGAGAGGGGAGACCTGAGCAGGGCTCTTGGAGCAGGTGCAATCTGAATAAAACCCAATTTAAGAACCAGATATTTAGAATAGCACTCAAAAAAAAATTTTTTTTTATTTGCTTTTTTCTTAATTAAAAGCAAAAAGAGCCCATGTTTTTTTTTCAAAATCCTTCACATTATTTGGATAAAATCTTCAGACAAAGGGAAGATACATGTGAAAAAAAATTTTTTAAAATATTGTCAATCCTATCATCCACAGGAAAGCCATTAGGAGTTTCAATTAGCGAGTGTCATTTCACTACAGGCAGGAGATCCTTATAACCGAAAGATGATTATTTATCTAAGTCCTGTAAAAGCACCCTCCTCTGTAGAACAAATTGCCTATGACCAAAGTAATTGTCATAGATGTGAGAGATTTCCATTACACGCAGCACAGAGTTAGTGGCAGCTGGTAATATCGGCAGAATTGATACACGCATAATAAATAGGCAACATTTGAGAAGAAGCCTTCCCAAGCTACCCACACAGGTTGAACATCTCTAACTCCATGCAACCAGCACATCTTTGCTGCACCTAAGAAGAGTGGGGGGATAGACAACCCCCAGATCCCCACCCTCCAGGTTGGCCCTGAAACACAAGCCCTGGACCCCCACCCTCCAGGCTGACCTCACAGAGGCAGGAGATGGGGAAGTGCAGGCGCAGAGAAATGAGCCGCATCTCTGTCCACAACACCCCGGGTCTGTAAGTGAGGCCTGGGATTCGGGCATCCACATAAAGAAGCGGTCTGTGTTACGTGGTACTAAAACCATCCACAGATTTATTCCCCTTTGTTACCGGTCTCCACCTATCCTATCTCCACTTATTTTGAGAGTTTAAGCAAGGTTTGGGCCTATATCAGCTCCTTTAGAATCATATCCAACAGACTTTTTTTTTTTCTTGAAGTCTTGAGCACAAGCCAGTTGAAGTCAACTGAAAGACAACCGATGACTTCAATAGGTTTTGGCTCCAGCCCTAAATGCACACACCACATGCCAGACATGATGACTGGTTCTATATCTGTCTCTAGGAAGCACTTAAAAATTGAAATGAGGAAAGGGAAGAAGAGAGCAAGTCAGTGTATATCACAGACTGTATGTTCACTTGGCTTCAATAAATTTCAGAAGCAGCACACATGCTGGGAGTTGTTTTCAATCAATAAATAACACAGAGGTTGAATTGTTCACCTGCCACCTCATTACTGCCCCCCAGCAGAGGTGGAATTATCTTTTAGCCTCAAGGTTACTTGCAAACTAAAAGTTACATTTACAGAAACATCTATTTGCCAGCCTTTTCTTTTTTTTTCCCCTTTATTTCCATTACAGGCAGCAGCAGTATTTGACACCCACAAGGACCCTTCTCAGCAAGACATTATATATCACTCCATGGAAATACATAAATGACAAATTATCCCTGATAGCATTGTGTCTCTGCTGACCTGCTCAAGGTTTAAAGGCAGCTGGCAATTAAATGCCATGGCTACAGACCTGTTAAAGGCTTCGGCAGAGTCGTATTTATATTAAGGTGAAGGGAATTGTGCGTAATGGTATTTTGTAGATGTATTTCTCAAATTAATTTGAGTAGCATTCATTCTTTCACTTCTCTTATTGAAATTATCTCTCCATCTCTCTTGTAGCATTGCTTAACAAGCTGAATTCTGACTTGCATTGGCAATTGCCTGGCCTAAAGCAGAAACGTTTCTTCCCTCCCCAACTGCTCCTGCCAAGTAATTTGCCAGGGACTGAGAAAGAAAGATACCACTTGCTCTGAACCTACAAAAGCTAAACATTTGTTAGCAAACTGTGCTAGGGAGCACTAGAAAGGGCCGGATTGATCCTATGGGAGATAAAGCAACTAGCAATAATTGTCTCTCTTTTTCCTTTTTTTTTTTTGAGTGCAGGTACTTATTTTAACTATCGAGTTTTTTATTCGGTGCAATAAGCATTGTCTTCCCTGGGAACAGCCACTATTCAGTAGATCTAGGTACAGAACCTCGACTAGATCATCTCACCCTTGGCTCTCTAGGAACAACTGTGGGTAGGAAGAGAAATTCATCCTGCACTGGAGTATCTGGGAGAACACACACTTCTGGATTTCCATACTTCCCGAGGGCAGAGGCGGGCAGAGGGTAAACATTCCAAGGGATCATTCTGATGAAAGCCATCCTTATGTGGGAGAGTAATTGCCCAAACCTCCTGGCTGAGCAGGAATGAGAAGGGAGGCCTGTCAAAGTCAGAAAACTGCCAATAACCAGAAATAAGGATTAGAGCAGCAGCAGCCAGAGGAAGAAGTCCATGTTTTAAAAGTTGGGAGTGAATTTGAAGGCAGTTAAGTCTACCATTTGATGTGCCACATATGTATGCCGTAAGCTCAGCACTTTTTCCACTAATTTTATCATAGCTAGACTGTTCCTTGTGTTCTAGTCCTGGTATTTTGATGTCTCAAGGAATGAAAGGTCAATGCTCAAATTAGCCATGAGACAAAGCTTCCCTTTTCTCGCCTTCCACAAAAGCCCTACTAATTTAATACAATCTGTCCTTCCTTCAGCTGCTCAGCTATAGCAAAATAACCCTATGAGAACCATTAGGCCCACAGAAATAATAAAACTTTCACATTTTCTAGCATAACCAGGCTAGACCTGGCAATACTCATCTCAAAGTGAGGATGCATTACGATTCAGACATAGAACAGCCTGATGAAGCTATAATTCTCTGTGCACACATCATTAATAAGCCTTGGCTATTTAATTAATAACCTTATAATTTGCAGCAAACCTAGTTTCATAAAGATATATTTAATCTTCCAGCCACTTAAAAGAAAGCCCCTTCTACATCAGATGAAGATGCATCCTCAGCTCTTACCTTTCCGAGACTTTTCCCTTAACACTCAGAGACATGAGTAATGGAGTTTTCAAATCCATTCAGTGCCAGAAAAAAATCTCTGCTCCTATCCCACTCAATAGGAATTTTCCAAGTTATTTCAAAAGACAAAAAATGAAACAAAATTTTTTTGCACTTTGGGAAAAAATGGTCTACTTCTACATGTACGGGGATTTTGTTGGTTTGGGGTTGTGTTTTTAATGTGTGTTTGCTTTTTCCAGTCCAAATATAACTGGAGTTATAATGTATAACAAATTTAAAGAGAGAACATCATTCATAAGCCACATAATTCATTAATGTAATTCACAGGGACCTCAGAGGCTACAGCCTGCTGTTTTATGTTCAGTATTTCTACCACGCTTATCAATTAAATACAGTGATAAACTTCACAATTCAGACAGTTTTTCATACCATGTGTTAGAAAAGGTATTTGATTTTGTATGATGAAGTATTATTATTAATCACATTTATTGAACATCTGCCTGCATCAACTGAGAGATGAGCCAGGTCCTCCTCCTGTACGTGCACTGGACCAAAACTAACCCTCCCTCACAGAAGTCAGTCCTCACCTCCACATGGCCTTTGGCTAAAATCTATCAAGATCTCAGCAAGACACGGCAATCTTAGTCAAGTCACCTGCTCTTTTTGTACTAACAGAGATCTGAAATGTGCCTAGCATAAAGAAAGCTGCAGATCTGACAGCCCACCAACTCAAAGGAAGATAAAAACAGGCAAAACCTTTAGCAGTCAGAGAAAAACCAGCAGAGAAAGTTAGAGGAGTGCAAAGCCATCCTTGTGCTACACAGATGAAACATCACAAGGCAGTAATGAATTTGCTGGAGAAATATTTGAGGCATCCAGAGATAACTGGTCAGAACAAGGAGTGGAAGCCAAGAACTAAAGTCTTTTAGGAAGGAAATGGCACTGAGGAATCAGGGGATTTGCAGTTGGTGACAAAATGAACTGAGGACCAAGATGCCTTAAGAGACTGAGGATGGGATTGAAGTAAGTTCAGATAACTGGGAGAAAGACACAGATTTGTGCAGACTGTGAATGTTAAAGGAAAAGCTGGTAAGGAGATCAAGAAGAATTTTCTAAGTACTGCATAAAGTCCATTCAAAAACAAAATGAAAGTTCAAACATTAAAATCACCCAGCCCTTTCCAAAATGTTGCCATTTAATTTCAGAATGGTTATTGTGACCCAAGGCTTTTTAAAGTTTTTCAGTCATTAGTCAGGTCAGACAAAGTTTTGGAAATTACGGCCATACAATTATATCTATAGGTTGCCCCAGGAAGGGTACTACAAAGAATCCATGAGCTAAGAATTTCACATGAAAGCTGTGCATCTGGCTTCCCCTCTGCAAGGAGAATATAGTGAGTTACACCTTTTGGGCTCAATCCAAACCACCCTGAATGCCTGTAAGGGATACCCTTTTATATGGTACTGGGAGACAGCTGAATTCAGTTCCAGCGTCTTTAGAAAGAGACAGGACATGCACAGTTCGTGGCTGTCAACAAGCAGATCGGCAAGGAAAAGCAGCACTATAGCTGAAGACTGAAAGAGTTTGCAGACAGGTCCAAATCATTTAGAGCCTGAAATTGTTGGGTTTACTGTCCCAACACAAGCTGTGTTAACTGAAAGCAGTCAGTGAGAGTTGAAAGCAGCCACTTCTAAGCATTATTTTTGTTTGTACCATGACATAGAAGGGAAAAGTCCACGTGGGACTGAACCTGTGTAAACTTAAGATGGTATATCAATAGTATCAACAGCTGGAGCTGGGTGACTTTCATGTGAGTTAAGAAGAAACACCATTAAAATAGCTAAGGAAAGAAAGATTAATAACATGAAAGCAAATCTCACAGAACACTGATACGAATGTAGCCAAATACAAATAATTCATCTGTTGTCCTCCTTTTTAGTATATTTCAAACAAGAAAAAAATATCTGTGGACTTACAGTACTACAGATAATATATACACACAAAAAAAAAATCTGTGCCCACACATGTGTATGAGGTTCATGCTCCTGCTACAAAAGCCACCTCGTAAAAGTAAGAGAGAATACAGCAGAAAGATCAACAAGAGCACTACTTCCCTACTTCTGATTATCACACAGGAGATGCTTTCTTGCTCTTTTGCAAGGACATTCCATTCTCTTCACACATTTTTCCATCTTAATTGCACAGCAATAAAAACCAAATGGTTCTAGTGTACTACACTACTAGGACTCTAGTGTCAAAATGCCTCTTGACAGAGCCTAGAAGGTATTTCTCTCTCACAGATCTTATTCAAGCTGTTCTACCCACGTCAGATGGGTGAGTGGCAATTGTGTCTTTTCTATAGAAGAATATTCTATATGTTATTAACTGCTTTTGCATTAAAGGAAGGCATGTCAAAGTCATGCACTATCTCTAAACGAATAGCGTGTATGTGCAAAGTACGCATCTCTTACACTATCCATTAGCTCAGGGTATTGCACTTACAGTTATAATAGTCTATTTTTCCTTCTTCCATGGGTAATGGTGCATGGAATGAATGTCTGAATCTTGAAATGGCACTATAGACTACTAATCTTTAAAAAAGTTTCCAGCATCAAGAAAGGCACAGGAGAGCAATTGTTTTCAGTGTCTTCCTGACGAGGAGAAGCCATCAGTTCAGTTTCACTGC
The DNA here is from genome assembly GCA_013396935.1 of Baryphthengus martii. Taxonomy (NCBI): domain Eukaryota; kingdom Metazoa; phylum Chordata; class Aves; order Coraciiformes; family Momotidae; genus Baryphthengus; species Baryphthengus martii. The sequence continues at coordinate 165,250 of VWZK01006520.1, read as the reverse complement.
AAGTCAAAAGACTCAAGTAACAGCTTTAAAACAACAACAAAAAAACCACCACACCAAATGAGGAGGGGGGAAAAAATAAAATGAAAAACCCCATACGACACTACGAGACAGAAATCGGTCTTCAAGTCAAAATGCAAAGCACGCTTAACAGCTTATCAGAGAAAAACTTCTAGAAACATTTTATTCTGTTTACTGTGCTGTTGCTTAAGATTCTTGGTTCAGGACTCAGTGCCCTCCTCGATAGTCGATTACAGTCCTACACTTATGTTTACCCCGTATTCAATCTACTATTGAGCTGATCCCTCACCCCATCAGTTTTTCTGAAGTTTTTCCTGTACAGTAGCAAAAAAATACACATAATTGCTGGGAGCTGCTTTTCAGTTTCAGTGCACTCTGTTAAAAAGCACAAGACAAAGCCTGTGAATTAGCTACATCCACATGTATCACCACCTTGGAGCATCCTGCTATTATTCAACTTCTTCCATTAGTATCTGAGATGCATTGCGCTTAAATTCATTCCAGATGCCTTTCTAGATTAATCTTAGACTCCTTGATGCAATATTAAATTCCTAAATGGCATCCTGTCAGTGACATGTCTCATACCAAACAGAGGCATTGCAAATGAAGATGATTAAAAGTCCAGGCTGTATTGTTATGATCATGAACACTGTGTGATAAGAACACAGTGCTAGAAAAGGGAACTGGGATGCAAGCAGCTCTCTAAAATGTAGTTTCTTCCCCCACTCCCCTTGATTCTTGTTATTGAATACAGGTTTAGGAGAAAACGAACAGCATCTGAAAAATGAAGCTTTAATTCCACAGAATATATACACTATCCACATGCAGAAGTCATGCTTCACCTCCTACTGTCTTTCCAAGAAACTTCTGTCCTTGAAATGGGACAGTGACAGTGACTCCACATCTATTCAGTCCATTGCCAGTGCCCCCTCTTTGATCCTAATGGCAGCAGCTTTTTCCTAGTGTCCAGGCACTCACCTAACCAAAAACAAGTTGTGAAACCATTGCTCAGCAAAGCCTCTAAAAAGAAGCTCCTTCACAACAAATCCTCCCAGTTAGTTCTCTAAAGTTAAACATCTGGGCAGTTGACCATTCAAGTGACCAGGATATAATGAACAATATAAACCCAAGGCCGGGGCCAGCAGCACTATGAACAAGCTCTCCCAACACCATACAGAGGTCTGACACTCACCACCTCCTGAAAATATTTCTTACATATGAAGGCACAAACACAACCTCGTGATCACCAGAAGGCTGCAGTTGACATGGTCTTGAGTCTGTTACGCACAGTTAGCACACTCCTTTCTACAATGACCAAGAGAGTCCACGTGTCACTACAGGGGTGTAACACAGACTTGAGTGGCTCTAGCAGCTGTAGTGCAAGGCGAGGAGCAGTGCCAAGTGCACTTGACGGATATGGAGCAAATACCTCCTTACGTGATATGAGTGACTTACCAACTACAGCCATTCTTTCAGGTAGAGTCAAGGCTCCATGTAATTAATTAAATGAACAAAACGGTTATGAAAGCATGGGGACCAGTCAGCACAGTTACCGAATTGTTTGCAACAGCAGAACGACTGAAGAGATGGAAGCAGAAGACAGAGACCAGCAAACTCAAGTAGTTGCTAACTGTCAGACGGTGTTTGTATAGAACAAGAAAAGTATATTTTCTTGTATAGGACAAGAAAAGAGCATTTAACATTATGCTGACCTGTGTTGTCCTAAAGGACGACTTTAAAAAATGGATTTTGTTGACAGAAGCGATCACCAAGTGAGGTGACATATAGCCGTGATACAAGTGAAGATCAGTTAATTCTACCTGCTTATTAGGTTCACAGTATGAAATACAAGGTTGTGTCGAGAAATATGTGGGCATATCCCTCAAAACCCCTTGGCAGACACCAGTGCAGAAGCTTCTGCCCTGAGAAGCAGTGACAAAGGGCTGCACCCTTTTGAAAACAAAATTGTCGCACGGACACGTAAAGGCATTTTGCCAGAAATAGGAAAAAAAATCTGAAAGAAAAAAATCGTATCCTATCTGTTACACCACTGGTGATAATTATTTTGCAAAATTGCTTTTTCTTCCTCCAGCTTGTCAGTCTGTAAAGGGTTTATGTTTGCCCTTATCCATGAAAGACAGGCTGTTAATGACCAGGAACCCACACAATCATCCAAATCCCCTGCATAACCTAACTCAGAGCTCCTAGCACATGGTTAGCAGTGACTCCCCACTCGAGAGCAATAAGCCTGTCTAGTATCAACCATTTCAACCACTACAAATAGCAAACAGGTCTATGAAATATGGGCTGTTCCCCAATACCTCAGGAACAGGAGAACAAGACAATATGAAACTTCTGACTGAGTCATAACTTTTCCCCCTCCACTTTGACATGTCTACAGCAGGCAGGACACGTTATAAGTATGAAAATACCAGAAGGAACAATAAAAAGAAATCACTTTGCAATGTTATTCTAGTAAGGCGATTTGAACAAGTCTTGATTTTAAGGTTCTTCCTCAGAAAGCCAGAGAGGCTCCATTTTCGTGGAGGAAACTGCCCTTTTAGGGATGGTGCGACAAAGCCATCTGCTGCTTTATTGCAAGGGTTTTTAGCGTGGTGGAGCAGGGAAATGCTACTGATCACAGAAACAGGCTGTTCAGCCAGAAAGTGTTGCCTGCCAGACTCCACAGAATCTTAGCCCACGTGCACAGAAATCACAGGCTCCGCTTGGAATTTTATGGGTGAGTATTTTTTGTATTTATTGGGCTGGACCAAGTTCAGCTCCTACAGGAGGAATATGACAGATTTCATCTGTTTGACAGCCAAGCCTAATTGTATTTTCTGTAGGAAATGACCAAAGACAAAAGTGCACATGTCTAGGTACTCCAGTGATGTGCCATATGGAGGTTTAGATAAAGGTTTTGTTGGTTGTTAGAGTTCCCCATAATAACTGGGCACTGCATCCTGAGTAACTGGAGCAGAGAGGACAGATCTGAAGGCTCTTCTGGAATGGAGAATTAAGGTATGTTTTTTTCCTGTGGAAAGAAAGTGAAGTCTCTCGCATTTAACTTTTTAGCAGAATGCACATTTATCCTGCTTCTTATCAGAAACCTATACAGGCACCTACATCTAAACTACTTAATTTTAACATAACCACCAGTATAATGAACTCTGACGTGAAAAAAACCCTTTCATTACTGGACCACCAAGTCCAGTGGAAAGAAAAGTTAAAATTCATCAGACATCAACACTGCTGGTAGACACAGCAGTCAAACAGTGAACACTTAACTGGCGAAGTTCAGTTAAAATAAACAAAATCCCATTTGGTCTACCCATACGGAAAGCAGCAATCCAAACAATTTGAAAATTTTTGATACCTTTTCCCACATGAGATATATTCCATCACATCACAAAGCCAAAGGACAATATGTCCAAAACATTTATCTCCAAACACTAGTCCAACATCATGCTCTTAGTGACTGAAACCTTATGCACACGCCACACCACCCTGGTATTTTTCTTTGTTTCTTAACTCCTCTCGCTTGGTAATCTAATTTTCTTCCCCTGTCCTCTTGGCCATCTGTTGAAAAATAAGCACCATCTTAAACAGTTAGACCCCTTTAAACAGAACAATTACGTTCTCTTTTCTCAAAACTTCATCCTTCTTCCTAGAAGTTCCACTTTGACATACGTGATTTAGGAAAACAATTTTTATATCCACTATAATCTAGAAATGCCACATTACTGAGGAAACTCAAACTACACTGTAAGTGGCCATCCTCTGCCCATGAAATACATCTGTAAAACTTACTGATGTGTCATTTCTAATTAGCAAATTGAAATTAAAGAAATCTTTGTGCTTCGAATGCAAGCATCTGTTTAGTAAAAAAAAAAACTATTAAGAGGAGGATATAATCTTTCAATATTGATGCTGTTAGATGAACAAACTAAGGTTTTCAGTAGATTATCCTCATTACAGTCATTGTTAAAAGAATGGTCTCATTTGTATAATATAATATTAGCTGTAGAGTCTTTGTAATGAAAACAAGTAACCCATTTTATTGTCCAATATATTTCGTGAATAGCAACGTGTTCTAACACAGTGGCGCCTCATTTTCTCTGGGTTTGTCGGGGTCTTCCGTTGCAGTGGTGAAACTGCAAACAGATGCGGAGAAAAGTGGTGATGAAAGATTCCCACACAGTCTGAAGCACTGTAGCTGTAGCTCAGACGGTACGTGAAGTCTTAAAACAATCCTGCCTAGTTAGCAGGATCAGATCATAACAGTAACAGAAAAGAACACGACTTTAGCCTACCATTACAAACTTCCCAGGAAAGCCCTATTCCAACATTTATGGCTGATGTGGTAAGAGGGACGTTAACATTCGAACTGCCTCCGTTAACATTAATTTGATGTCCCTCCAGCCAAGCCTTCCCTGACCTGTCCCAGCAAGACTTAAACATGCTCTTACATTTTTGAAAAACAACGGATAGCCAAGGAGTATATATCTAGTGATGCGATAAGTATTGTTCAGTACAAAGTGATTGCTCTTGGAGTCCACACAATCAGATTTCTACTAACGTTCAAGACGTTATTTCAACCTGCTTTTTTGATACCTTGATTACTTTGACTTTCTTACTGAAAAATATAAAAGAACTGACCTCAGTATCTGAAAGTTTCTCTGAATTTTCCAGCTAATGACATGTCCAACTTCCTTCTACAAGCCTTTCTTCACTTCATATAACCACAGCTACAGGAGCATTATATGTACTTGATTATAAAAGGCACTATAAATATTTAAAAGGTGTGCAATAGTAATCTGTTCATCTTAGAATTACAATATCATGCAATACTACAACTGGAGTTTTGCTTACAATATAAATGGTTGGATTCACTCCGGTATATCCATCATGTCAACAAATGAACAACAAATACAAGCAAAAAAAAAAAGGAGGAAGAAAAATCCCTTACAAGTTGCGGAGCACAAACGGCCATTCTCTGGTACATCCTGCAAATAATGACCATGGCTGCTCTGGAAGAACATCAGGGCAAATCCCTATCCAGCTTATACTAATGGCTAGTATGAGGTACATTCTTGTGTAGAGAAAAGTCTGTCAGGATGGAGCGTCACCTGAACTCCCTGTCTTAGATCAAAAGGTAATGGCTAGAGTTTTTAAAAACCTTGCGAGGACGGTGTTCGAAGAAATAAGTGTCTTGTTTAAAACAAACAGGTCTGAAGAGTTTAGGCTCATTTGAATTAAGAATAAAAATAAAGTCTGTGTTTTTAGAAGCTGGTAATTTGTTTCAAATGTCTTTTTTGCAGTTAAGTAACTCTCAGTTTCTACATAAGTATTCACGACTAATTCCAAAAATATACAGCACTTGTTTCACAAATCACAAGTCCAGATGCTCTATCACAGTGAAACTGGACTCATTATTTATCCCTCAGTAGAGAGAGAGTCCACGAACTCTCCATCATTCCAAAGGCCAAAGCAATGCCCAGCTCCTTTGAGTGAAACTCTTGTTAAAAAGATGCAACTCAGGCTTGCTGTTCAGGCAGGAATCTACTCACCACATGAGCATCCAAGGAATGACGCACCCTGACTAAAGCTGACCCCAAAATACCCTGCCAGTGACAGGTTTTACTTCTTATCTTTGCTTCTCAGCAGCAGACCAAGTTCTTCAGCATTTTCACAAATAGCCATAAATTTTTCAGCTCGTGAACAAAAGAGCTCTGCTTCCATTTGGTTTCCATTCCTTTTTGTTTGGCATTTGGATGGCAGAAAAAGGAGACATATCTCTATCAGCAGCATACACTGTGTTTTCCAGAAATTGTGCACAAATCCTGAGGGACAGCAATAAAAATGCTCTGTAAGTACCTTGGATGAGTTTTCAAAGTACATGCAGGGTTTTTAGCTGCATGATTCCCATCTATCTTAACTGCTTCATTGCTGCTTCACAGAATAGGCACACCACGTCAAATGTGTCCTCAGAGCTTGCCCGGCGTCCACATCACCGCATGCCATCATTTTTCAATCATGGATACTCCTGGGTTCTGCCACAGCACAGACACCTCCACTTAGGCAGCAGAGAACAATCCGGTTATTACAAGACCCAGCTAAAGCTTTGAGCTGCACATCACTTTCTCCTACCAGCCTTCCTCATGCTGAGTGGTATTTTGTTTCAATAATAGTCCAGCTGACTTCTGTGAAACTCTTGCTCCACATGAATGAGGACAGCAGCTTCATAACTTTTCATACAGACGTCGTCAGGCTGGAAATAACTGGGCTCCTTGCACCCAGGAACAGTGAGGAGAATGCACCACTCCCTTTCTGAGTGTTAAAGTTGTTACTGAAGAGAAATTAGGGAGGAAAAAATATCCATTTGCTTCTAAGATATAAAATGCCAATATATCTCATTCCAAAAAGAACTCAGCCAATACTCTGCCCTGGTGAGACCACACCTGAAATACTGTATCTAGTTTTGGGGTCCCCAATTCAGGAGAGGCAGATCTACTGGAAAGTGTTCAACGGAGAGCTATGAGGATGATTAAGGGACTAGAACATCTTTCCTATGAGGAAAGGCTGAGAGAACCGAGACTCTTTAGTCTGGAGAAGAGAAGGATTAGAGGAGATCTTATTAATGCCTACAAATATTTAAGGGATGGGTGGTCAAGTGGAAGGGGCCATTTTCTTTCCTGTGGTGCTCAGTAATAGGACAAGAAATAACAGGTATAAGCTAGAACATAGGAGGTTCCACTTCAACATGAGGAGAAACTTCTTTCCTGTGAGGGTGATGGAGCCTGGAACAGGCTGCCCAGATTGGCTGTGGAATCTCCTTCTCTGAAGACTTTCAAAACCCGCCTGGATGTGTTCCTGTGTGACCTGCCCTGGGTGATCCTGCTCTGGCAGGGTGGTTGGACTAGATGATCTTTTGAGGTCCCTTCCAACCCCTAACATTCTATGATTCTATGATAATTCTACATAAGAAAACGTCCAACAGAGCAAAGTAACGTATGAGAATATACCTGAATACACACAATAAAGATCTCGCCTAGGCAGAATAGAATTTCAAAACCCGCATTGTAATTGCCCAAGATTCAGGTGGTGAGGAGCTGCTCTGTTGGAGTACCATCATCCACCTCTCCCTCCCAAATCACCAGGCAAGCACAAATGCATCGCTGTGTCCATGGAACAGTAACCGCACAGCTTCTTGGTAGTCAAAGGCTGCCTGGAGTCCTTCAGTTTGGCTCCACAACAAAAGAAAGCAGTTTGCCTGAAAACAGGCAAGATACAGGGAACATGGAGCTTGCTAAACACCGGCACACACATCTTGCAAATGCTTGTAATGGGACATTATTCTAAATGCTAAGAAAAGTCTTCCGTGAAGCTTTAGCACATCTCAGGTGGGACACAGAAGCTGCCCACACAGTTAACAGGAAACTGAGTTTAAAATATGCAGGAAGCTCTCGTGTGGCACCACACACCTTGCTGAATTTTCTCAGAACTGCTCTCAATTTGTACAAATACAATTCAAGAAGCAATATCTAGCATCCATAAACACTTGATAGAGTCCTGTTCTATATAGTCTTTATTTCATTCCAAGCCAAATTCACAAAGAAATTAGCTGTCCAATTCTGTCGTTGCAGCAGACTAACTTCAGCGCTCAGGTCAAAGCTTTCACCTTTGCGGCGAAAGATGTTGGGATTCTCCTCGGTGCTCTTTCACAACTGTCTTTAAATCAGGCAGAAAGGTCAACCCGGAACAACACAAAGCTTTACTATCCTCAAGTCTACGCACGCTAAGCTATTAGCGATTTTGTGACAGAGTAAGTGTTGTGTTTACTGGGAAGGGTAATAAAACAGGTTGGCTGCACAGTGCTTTTAAGGATCTAATCTCTTTTCAATTAGTAAAATCATGGCCTCTTTCTAAATGACTAAAAATTGCTGAATGTTTGGTTTGGATCTGCTTTAAGAGTCCTTTATCCAGCAATCAAAAATTAATCTCCTAATTTCATTTGTCAGAGATAACAATCCCAGACTAGTCTCTAGGGAACAACATCTACACCAGGGAAGCAGCCAAACCACTTTCCAACAGCCCTCACGGTTATCTCAGCAAAAGCCATAAAATGTAAAGAGCACTCACTATTAACTTGTCACCCAGATTGGATGTATAAATACACTTGGGTTGCAGATGATTAAATCAAATTTATCTAAACAAGTACCCCAACTTCAGTCAGTTTAGATAATTTCTTTCACAGTAAATTCATTTAAACTAAATAAAGAGGTTCCAGAAATGAATTTCAGTTATGAACTCAGTGATGGTTTGTTTCATAGAGAAAAAAATTCCTTACAAACTTGGGAAATAACTTAATTAACCATAACATGTATATTCCAAGTAATTAATTTAGTTAAGAACATATTTCATAGCACCCTTTGCGATGCTTCCTGTTCCAGTGTCGTATCTTATCAGGAAAGATAATGAAGCATCCACAGCAGAAACCCTAACAGCAGCATCATTTCCCAAACATGTTCTTCCCCATTTCCTTAATCTTTGGTTGACATTTGTAGTAAATTCATCCACACTAGACAAAACTTATAGACATCCTTCTTCTGGGGCTGAGGAACTCTTCGGTCAGCCCACAAAGCTATTTTCACTGTCTAGAGTCACAGTTTTATTCATCATCTCTAAAATATGACAACGTTTATTTTTTCCATTCAGTCCAGCATGGATAATTCCCTCCAGCAAAGGAAAAGTGCTTTCATCACTGCGCTGGCCAGTCCTGCCACAAGAATGCAATATTTTTAAAGGCCTTTTCTCAGGAGAAAATACCCTAAGATATATTTATCTCTAACTAATCCATTTCCACCTCTTACTCTAAGATTAAGGAATTAGAGTCTGCTACAGCTGCTGTCCTTATCACATTAATTACTGTAAATTGGCTGTCATCTCAAAAAAGAAAATCCACTTCCAGGGAGCGCCTCATTCCATGCCTCAAATACCAGGCAAAGAGCGTATTGAATATATCACTGTAACTCAATGCTCAACAAAGGATGTTCAACAAAACCAATTGGTCTCGATACTGCTATTCTTAGCCTGTCCACACTGCAGTTGCAGAACTATAGATCTAACTCCACATACTGTTTATGCTTGATTTCCAACTGGCACAAATTACTTTCAACCTCAGCATTCAAAAAAAAAAACCCCAAAAAATCCAGGCATGCTTTGTACGATATACATAAAAGCACTATCATGCCCAAAGTGAATCAAAAATACATTAATTTACTACATAATTTGGGCATGGAATTATGCCTTTGCCTCCTAAATACGATGACTCTTCAGAAATGAAGCAAAATTAACATTTATAAGCAATGCTAATATTTATCACAACATTGTGATAGCACTTCAGGTGCCTTTTATAACTCGAAGTGCCCTGGCTTTGCCCGAGTAAGATGAGCTCATTTTAGAAATGCTTTTACATGCTTGCTCAGTGAGATTCTCTCTCAAGAGTTCAATACATATAACAACGCTAAGAAATATTATTTCAAGTAATTCAAATGCAATTTGGGGTTATTTCAAGCTATTAAAGTCCTCCTACCAACAGCTGCTAAAAAAAAGGGCACCTTCTCTGCTGATGATATGCACAGGATGGTGTTCTGAGGGAGTTTAACACCATTAGGAGCATTAAGAAAACCCACAAATCTTTTCTTCCTGGTCTCATGGGATGCACATGTGCATGTCTGTCTGATGCACAAGCAGTACAATAGTTTCCCAGCAGGATCAGAAATCCAGGAATGAAAGAGAATGTATGTATTTTGATACTTATGTATTGGCAGTGAAGAAGTAAACATCATGAATATCAAAGGAATCCCTTAATTCGCATTTTCAAATACATCAAAATAAATGTGAAAAAAAAATGGGTTTGCCTTTATTTTTTTGCTGTCCTATACAGGCACATAGTTTTCAAAATAAATTCTTAAATGCCAACATAGAAACCAAATTATGATAGAAGCTGAATATAGTATTACTCTAAGTTGTATAGTTTGTAGAGCTTAACATCAAAACCTTCCAAAAACATACTCTTTATATGACATCATAGAGAATTCTTCTAGAACTACCACTGAAAAACTTGAGAAATAAACACAGATTCAAATTCTAATTTTGATAATCTCTTTTTTGTTGTTGTTGTTGGTTTGTGGTTTTTGGGTTTGATGCTTTTGGGAGGAAGGGGTGGGATGGGGGTCTGTGTGGGTTTTTGGGGCTGGGGGTTGAGGGTTTTTTTTTGTTGTTGGGGTTTTGTTGGGGCTTTTTTGTGAGTTTGGTTGGGATTTTTTCTAGTTGATTTTTTTTGGAGTGGGGAAGGGGTTTGTTTTTACAAACAAGAAGTTATCTCAGAGTTTGAAACTTCTGAGGTTCAAATTACTGTAATAACGCACCAGAAACAATAGGCTTTGGGAGCACAATTTTTTCAAAAACTACTTTAGCACAGTAGCTAAAACCAAGTGTCTTTAATGTGATCTATTGCACCTGTAAATAGGACTGTTTCCAATTTAAAAAAAAAAAAAGTAGAGAAATTCTTAGAAAAAACATGCTGGGAAAATAGTAAATGGTCACCCAAGAAAGAGATTCAAGTCAACCAGACAAAGGTGGGTAAGTGTTCTGATTTTCATTCGATGTCTCAATAGCAACCTGCCCTATGGTTGGCAATACGGCCGAAGCCCAAAATATCACTCAGATATAGAATCATCAGATTAAGAAATTTCGTTCAGACAGATAATACTCATACACTGGGCAAGTCTTCTGGGCTTCAATGCTATTATCTTTCATTTCCCCTCCACACCACTTCTCCTCCCTGTAGCCCTTGTACAGATTCATTACACAGCTACAGCCGCCGCTGCCAAAGCCAAGATGTGAATACAAAGAGAACGTCCTAATGAGAGCTAATGCCAGCTCTGATACAGGAGAGAAATAATGTCCTCCCTGTGACCTTCTGCAGCCTAGAAAGGAAAAGTCACACAGCGACTGTCCCCAGACTAAACCGGCAAAGATACTTTTGACAGTCCAAGCAATTGTCGGCTCTCGTTTCAAAAGCCGAGTTTCAAGAAAGACGGATTCAGCTTTTATGAGAGATGTCATTCTATTGAAGTTACATTTACTTTTCAAGGTGTCATAAACTGGCTGAGCAAAAAAAAAAATCTTAACTGCATTAACTTTTTAAGATACTTTCAAACAACTGCATTTCATGGAATAGCTACAAAACCCAGACTCAGTGCCTATATATCATCTCCAGAAAAGAAATCCATTCTGACATGTTTTATTGAACATAACCCAATAATAAACCCAGACTCTCCAGATCGTACCCTGGATGCTCGGCCACAGCAGTACAGGATTCCCACTGCCCTATCAGATTAGGATCTGGAACAACAGATTCAATTGCCTAAATTACGTGGTGGCTGCTTGTGGAAACTAGGGGACTGCTGGTCTTATTTTTCCTAAAACTACTAAATGTTTAGCCTCCTCTTTCCAGCCAGTCTCACAAAAGACATTCTACAATGCCGCTAGCTAAAAGGAAGCCGCTGTTGTATAAACCAGTTTATGGTTTAAATACAGCATCCCATTCTCCAGAGTATGGAAATTCGTTATCATACCCATAGATTATGTGGCAGCAGCAGCCTTGAGAAGTGTTCTTCAGTGACCCTTATTTATTCTAAGCCCAGGGAGCTTCTCAGGTATCATCCAATGGAGCAAAAAAAATATCTCTCGACGTCAATCATTCTTGGCCCGCATGCACTTTCTCACTCATGCATCTTAACTCTAAAGTGATTGGTCTTTTCCCTCTGGAGTCAGGCTGAATGATATAGCAGCTTTCCCAGTTGTGATATTAACATTTCAAGTCAAGCCTCAATCCACTTCTCCATCTGAGAGACAAGATATGAGACCTTAGGCCCGTAAGCACTCCGGGGAAGTTTATTTTGATTCTCAGAATCTCTAGTGTTTCAGAGATTGGAACTCTTTTAGTAACCAAGAAGCCTCAAGTTTAAATTCCTGCCCTAGAACACAGAAATACGTTGTTGAGATTTCTAATCAACACAGCTGTTCTGATTTTGGTAGGAGGCTGAGATCCTGCTGGTTTTTGGAAGCACCTTAGCAAGTGGGCAAGGATGTTCAGATGGCATTTGGTACAGTACCAAACCTCACCAACCAAAATCCACCTCATCCACGTCCCAGTTAAGGCTGCCTGGGTACCCAGCAGCTCACACAGCAAAGCACATTCCTCCATAGACCAACAAGGCTGTGCGTTGACTGGCCATGGGTCAAGCCTGTGGGTATAAGCCTTGGGACTGGTCGATTCCTTTAACCCCTTTTTCTGGGCAGCTGCAGCAATCTATCATAGCAGCTGAAGCAAGAAAATCAGGTTTCTGCATCAGTCCTAGATGCAGAAACCCTGCATCTAAGCCCTAATAACCCTCCTAGCCAACAGCAGCAGCTACAAGTAAGACACTGCTCGCTTGAATGGGTCAGAGTTTTACCGTGAAACAAAATCACAACAGACAATTTTTAAATTATATTTTTTTCCATAGGCCATTCAAATCTCTTTTTTTGGCATGGTGGTTTTAAAGAGGCTGCACTTATGTTATTTCAAGAGAAAATTTTCATCTTGAACTGGTTCCCAAAGACCAGCATGTTCTAGAAAGAGATATACCATCCTTGTACTACTCCTACTGTCCAAGGATATTGAGTGCAACTCAAAGATGCCTTCTATTTTCACAAACACACACATACATCTTTTGCTTGTTCAACTTTCACCCTAGCTTTTCAAAACCCTTTCACTATTGAAGGAGATATCCAGCTATCCAGACAAAAAAAAAATTAACTTTTCCACTGTGTAATTTCTACAAAGCTGAAGGAGTTATGAAAAAGGCGGTTAGACACTTAAGAAACAAATGTAAGAACTCTGGCCGTTTGCTTTATTTCCCTTAGAAAAAGGAAAAACTCCTTTCTTCTCTGCCAATTACAGTTTTAACTTTCCAAATTTTCAAGTGGTAAGGAGAAAAGTTGTAAAATTAATGCTCTGAAAATAAAGAACTCAATTTGAAAATTCTGGAAAAAAAACTTTAGTATTGGACAGATGAAAAAAAAGATGAGGTTTTTCTATTTTAAATCATGTGAAAGAGAGAAAGCTCAAATAGTTGATAGAATCAGATGGCTCATTAGTTGTTTATCTGTAGTTTTTATAGTGTTCTTTGGACTAGAAAGACAACTCAGCCATACTCAGAGATAGCTATAGAAGAGGGAGGAAAAAAAAATAAAGTAGTAGTTACCACTGGACTGGCCTGGGCAGTGCAGGCCTGTGGAAGAGAATCTGCATAAACTCATTCTGAAAAATTCTAGTACTGAAAAGCAAATTACAATAAGTAATCTTATTATTACAGCACTTTAAAACTACAGCATTCAGCATTCAAATGCCATTTTACAATCACAGTTCAGCAGTATAGGAAATTAAGTCCCCAGTTAGAAGTTTAACAGCAAAAATCCACACTATTAAAGAAACTTACTGAAGGACTAGTAGATATGAGAAAATAAAATATCATTTAACATAGTTCTCGGTCTCACAATACTGTTCTACCTTAACTCTTTAAAAACATGTACAGCAATAAGTCCTCCAGCTGGGTCTTTCTTGTCTGATTTGTATAATCATTTTAAAAATATGCATATGCATCCCTAAACCAATAACCACGTGCCTTCTGTTCCAGCAACAACACAAGTGCCCTCTACTGTAGTGTCCAAAATGCCGGTTTTACTTGGAAACAGGTTTATGACCAGCAGCGCTGCTCTCTTCCTCTAGCTCCACCAACACCAGAAACCTACAGTTGAGCACTTATGGAGCCACAGAGCTTCACTACAGCATCTTGTCTCTTTTGGCTACATGCAGAAACACATTTCTGCATTTTATCTGAAATTGTTCCAGCTGTACTCCAGCCCAGGGTCTGAGGGCAGGTGCTTGAGCCAGATCCCATGAGTTTAGAGAGGATGAGGGAAGCTGTGGGCTGCACTCCCCGGAAGCCCAAGGGAGCAGACCCTCAGCAGGGCTTTGTCCAGAGTGGTTTTATGGAGTATCACCAGGACTAGAGTTTAACATAAGGAAGGAAAACTTCCTCACCATGATTTGCATAGGGCAGGAATGCTCTTCAGAGGAGAAAGGTAAGATCAAACAGCTCTTGTTTCTGAAATGCTGCTGCTGGCACCTGGAAGTCTGGATAAACATCCCATTACACGCTGGAGAACCACAATTAAGTAAAAATAAAATGATACAGCAGTGGCAGGAAACAGCTTTACCCGGGTTTAACCTCTGACACTCAAGTTAAAACCTATCAGACAGATTCTGGCTTCACCATCGTCAGTGGAAAAGCTCCCGTGAATGTGAAAAGAGGTATGATTAAATTAACGTTACTCACTCCAATCGCTGGTGTCTACAGAAGCAAAGAGAAACTGGTCTATAAAACAAAGGGATAAGTTTTACGTTATTCTGTAAAACACAACCATAGCTGTGGATGCTGAATAAATAAGAACTAGCTTCGAATATAATCCATGCTCTTATATATTTATATCTTAATGAAAAATTCTCTTTTTGAGCTAAAACGTTCCACACTTGCTCTCAGCTGTAAGGTGATTTTTTTCTGAACTTCTTTGACACAACGATATCAAAGCACCGTGAATAATAGAAACAGACAAAGCGAGAATCGTCTTTAAAATACGAGTGTACGAGGATATTTTACGAGTGAAGTGAATCTGCTTATAACACATAAAGGAACTGAAAGATAGCATTGACTAATGTCTTATTTCCCAGATCCCTAAGCTATTGTAACTCATCCTGAGATTACCCCAAAGCAAATAGATACACACTTTAAAAAATATACTATTTTTCTCAACATAAGCAATCCTTGAAGAAAAAAATTAACCATGAAAAAATGCAAAGTCTAAAAGCTATAAAGAATAAAGTGGAGAGAAGACTGGGCTCTAAATGACTTACCTGTAACTGCAGTGCCTAGGCTCTGCCTGAAAAATTCAGCTTTTTCAGAGGGGCAATTCTCCCCTTGACAGCCTCAGCCTATTTCAAATTTCAACAGCACCCACTATATCTCCAAACTATTCTGCCAAAACAACCCAAAGATGTTAGAGTTTGTGGCACAGCATCTCTGGACCAGGCAGTGTAGAAGCCGTAATCACTGTAGCCATGGCTTCTGCGCTAGGAGTACCTCCCTGACCTCTGGGGCAGCACTACACTGCCACAGGGCCACTAGATCATCCAGATCCCCAGCCATGGGAGGAGCAGGACCACAGGGGGCACTCGAACCAGCATCAGGGATGTCCTACACACCCAGCTCAGACCACCCCTCACCACAGCAACGGGACTCCTGCTGTGCTATGGCCATCTTTCCACCCTTAGACATCTCCAAATAAAAAAAAAACAACAACCCTCTTTTTTCCAATCTCTTCCCTGTGATAAGCACCAGGTAGCACTTGCTCATGTGAACAGAATCATAGAATGCTTTAGCTTGGAAGGGACCTCCAAAGGTCGTCTAGTCCAATCTCCCTGCAGTGAGCAGGGACATCCTCAACTAGATCAGGTTGCTCAGAGCCACGTCAAGCCTCACCTTGAATATCTTCAGGAACGGGGCCCCAACCACCTCCCTGGGCAACCTGTTCCAGTGTTTCATTATCATCATGGTAAAGAACTTGTTCCTAATATCTAATCTAAATCTGCCCTTCTCTAATTTAAAGCCACTGCCCCTCGTGCTGTTGCTACTTTAGTGCCTGGTCACCAGGCAAGGAAGGTCAGGTACAGAGCTTTCCATACTCGGAGCTTAAGGACCAGATGAAGGCACTATTAATACACTATGCACGTCCCATGTTTGATTACATCATTAAAACAGCCTACTTTAATTCTTAAAAGGCCTTACAACAGCTTTCAGCCTCCTTTCACTTTGAAAGCAAGAACAAAATCACCTCAATTTCCCTGTTACACTCTCCATGAGGCTGGCAGGCAGTACTTGAAGAGTTTTACACCACCACCCATAACTCGCTGTTCAGAAACAAAGGGAGTTATACTATAATTGGGGCGTGGTGAGTGTACTACTTTGTCAGGTTCTTGGACTACACCACCATCTGTGCAGACGTGCCAGAAAGGGCAGGAGTCAAAACCAAATGCAGAAGTCTCCATTCCCTCCCAGCAAAAGGCACTGAAGCTTTCCTATTTTAATCAAGACAAATCTTTCATGCATTAATTAAAATACACCTCCTATTCAAGGAGAGAACGACAAAGGTTGAAACAATTAACTGACGAAGGCAAACAGCACACACTTCCATCCTCCCCCACTCACAGTAAACATCAAGATTTTCTGGAAAAAAAAAAAGGTGCATCAAAGCTGAAAGGCAGCAAACTAAATAGACGCTTAAATTAGAAATTATTTAAATTGAATTTTATATGAAGAATGCTCAGAAGCTGGCCTGTTTAAGACAAATCTCGAGTTTTCTGCATGGCTGGAATCACATTAGCAGAGGAGTGATAGCTTCATGTATTTGCTAATCTATTCCCGTCAAGTTAGAAACAGACTATTGCATTAGCATGCAAAAGGACATGAGCCAGCACTACAGGGGAAACCAGCCTTTCTGCAGTAAGCACCACAGAATGGCAGCGCAGATTTGTAGAATAATGAGTCAAAAGGAAAAAGAGTGAGCTTGCACTGTTCTGAGGCTTATGTGCCTTGATTATATTGATATTGCATTTATTTTCACGTGTCAACTGCTCTGAATAACCTACCAAAGGCCAATGTTTTACATTGTTATGATGGGAGCCTCTCCTAATCTAACTCATTTCCCTAAAAAAAAAAACAAGACAACAAACCACACACACAACAAAAAAAACTAAAGGAATTAAAGCGTAGATGTCCTGAAATCTTTCATCCACTGATAACTGCCAACATTCAGATTAAATTCAAAGAGTTTAGTGCAGCTCTCAGTTTTAGCCATATAATTTACGAAGCCCACTCAGAGTCGTGCCAATCTAATTTGCAGTTCAGCAGTGATCATCATTTGCTGACTGCACCTACCTCAAGTTTTCCTTTTGAAGATCAGGGGAAAAAAAAAAATAAACTATTGACAGCACCAGCTTTCCTCTGAGAACTGCCTCAAGAGATGTTGCACCAGCAGGTAGCCTGGCATGCCACTTGCAGCCTGATGCAAGCTTTGTTTCTACCTATTCTCTTCATCTTTAATAGAAATGAGCCAAGTCATGAAATGAGACAAATGACCCAGGGTCCAGTCCCCAAAAATCCAGGAGAGTCTGGACTGTCTAGACAGTCTCAACTACTGATCTTAACTACTTCTTCTCATTGAAGACTTTTTGTTTGTCTCAGAGGAAATTAGGAGAGTTGCTGAGGGTGCTACTTCGGTTCAAGTCTCACACTCCCCTCTTGTAAGCTTGTATCTTCCAGAACAATCTCTAGAAATATTCACGTAGTTCCTCGCTTTTCTGCTTTTTGAGGTCAAAACTGCTGGCTCAGGCAGGAGACACATCTAGATTGTTTTTAACAAAGAAGGGGAACTAATAATTTGGTTAAAAAAGAGGGCTAAAACTACAATGTAGTACCTCTAATGAAGAGAGTTCTCAAAGGAAAAGGATCTTGCATGAAGCTCATCAGACTGCAGATTTCCTTCTCGGAAAAGATCCTGGGAAGGCCTTGTGCTTTCCCAGGCTTGGGCCCTGTGTAGAAGGCACCAAGGCCCATTGCAGGGCAACATTTCATCCATGTGTATTCTGTTCCTGAAAAGTGCAGGCTTTAGGCGACTGAGGCTACTGATTAACACCAAACTTAGCGAGTCGCTTTGGCTGAAAATGTGTTTTGCTTTTAAAGCTTTTCATTTTGACATCATCCAAATGCTTGGAAACATTTAATTTCAAAGCACACTGAAGTGTAAATACTTAGAAACAAAAACATTTCTGAAATGGAAGAGTTCCAAAAGCCAACATTTGGTCCAGAAACATTTTTCCCTTCTTCAGCTTTTCATTTTCTTTAGTAAAAAGTCTATTTTTCTCTGGTCCACCAGGGAATCTGAGGGAGAATTAGGAAAAATGAGAGAGGGGAGATAGCAACAAACCCTGGGGCCTGAGGCTAGTGAACTGCCAGGTCCTATGTCATTGAAGGCAAAAGACCAAATAAAAAGTCAGCCAGTATTGCAGCACCTCAAGCAAGAGAAACCGAAGAGTACATGGGTCCCAAGGGACAGGACCCAAATAAACAGCCTGCCCAAGTGTCCAAGCAGAAAATCTGCTTCGCTCTTAGATTCCAGTAACTTCACATCCTCTTGCTTCCAGGTTAAATTCCTCCTACTTTCACATAAACAACACAGAAATAAAGATCCTCAACACATCATCTGATTATAGACTCAGATACCCCTAAATATTAGGCCTAACGTGCAACTGCCAGAGACGCAAGAAAACAGGCAGTTCTCTGTTCAAAAGCCACTTCATCAGCTGTCAGAAGGCAACATGTCAGTGCCTCAGATTGGTGCATCCCACTGACTTGAAGGTAAAATTCTGGCAGATTTATGTAACAGCATGTTTTTTAATGTAATTTGCAACCTGAAACACTTTCAAACAACATAGTTTGAGGGCTTAAATACAGACAATTACTATTAAATCTCCCCATACTTCAACACATGAGAGGAGATTATATTGATTAGAAATTATGAGATATGAAAGGAAATATCAGTAATACACATCTTCATTGATCACACTCTCCTTGCAATATCCATTTCAGCTGAAAATGTGGTCACCTACATTCAGTCTTGCCCGAAGGGGAAACAGATACCAGCACAGTCAAAATGAGTCATTTTAATAAATCTGGTTTTATTTGCTTCATGCAGATGTGCTTATGCTGGAACAGGATTGTTCACAAAAGGCTGTTTTCTACTATTGCCACACTGGAATAACTTGCAGAACTTTCCCATTCAAACAGACAATCTGTGAGAATCTGTTCACTAAGGAGATCATTTTACACCGCACATGACTATTTCAATGGGGACAGTAAAGAAATGTAGTGGAATAACATCAGGCACTTTGGATCCAGTTCTCCAATCCACTTCAATTTAATCTCCTTTATGGCTTTTCAAGAACTACTGGGTAAAAGGGTTATTTGTCTGTTCTCTCCACAACTTTGCAAGAGTTAAGTTTGAATTGCCTTCTGCTTGTGGACACTGCTGGCTATTAAGATGTGCATACCCTACAGGGGTGTAATTAAGGAAGCATTAAGATGTTTTCACCAAAGGACAGTTCATCGTTGCAGCTGCACTCTTTTTTTCAGCAGGTTAACTACTTGGCAGCCCTTGCATGTCCTAGAGTCAATCTGCTTCTAAAAGGATGGAGGTGAGTGGGCAGGACCGGGCAGTTCATATTCTGGTGTCTCATTTATTAGCACATCACTCAGCAGCGCTGCTGACCTTCCTCACCTTGGAAACAGGGACACTGCTGGGGCCAGTGGGACAAGACAGAAACAAATTCCTTTTGAAATAGTCTAACAAGTGATACAAATATTAATTTTTACAAATTAAAAGGATACTCAAATAGTTCAAATATGCTAAAAGCAAGCTGTTACTTCACTTACTTCTCTACTTGCCTTCTTCCCTTCCACTTAAATGGTTAAAGCGCTGGTAATTGTGCACCCAGAGATAGTTGTGTGTAGTTACAAACAAAATTATTACACTTTGTATTTAGCTGGAAACAGCAGTCACTTCAGAAGGGAGTGCTGACTCACAAATAGAAAATTAAGGCCATCACAGTTTGAAACCCTTCTGCACGATAGTCTATAGCTTACAACAGCATCATCGGCATTGCACACCGTGGCACATCGTTTATAGATCTCTACCACATCCACAAAGCAGCAACAGGAGGTCATTAGGAGGAGGCAACAATGAAGGACAGCTTTCCATTAAAGGAATGGACCATAAGAAGTTCAGAGAGAAAAAGATGGCTCTGTCTCCAGTCCCCTGCAATCAGCACGTGCCCTGTGTGCAAGGGTGGCATGTCCCCTCTTCACCCAATGCCACTCCCCACATAGGGCAGCCGACAGCTCAGAGGAAGTTCAGCAGAGGAGCAGAAGGGGAGAAAACCATCAGTAGCAGAACACACACGGGCTCAGTCTCCCTGGGGATAGGGATCACTGCAGGACACCACTGCAGCCCTTAAGAAAGTAGAGATGCAATTAGATTCCTGCACTGCAGAAGCTCCTAAGGGGACCTAACCCCTCCTTGTAACCTGGAGGGAGACCATTGTTGCCATCACAGGTGTTGGTTGTGCCTACTGTGCAGAGCTGACCGCTGCTGAAACCCAAGGTGACATCCCAGTCAGCATTAATAAAACTATCACTCAGCACCAGCAGCCTCATAAACTGAAGCAAAGGAGGCTGGACAATGTCAAATCAGCTGCGAGGGAGAGTGGTAACAACTCACCTCCAACGCTATAATTCCCCAAGTCTTCTCATTTAGGTTTTGGGACACGATTCGAAAGCAGCATTTGTTTCTCTGCTATCTTTCCTCCTGTTTTCCCCATGTACCCAAATTCCTCCTCCTCTATTTCTTACTGAACACCAGTAATGGCAAGCTACTCCCATTTCCTCTGAGGGAAGCACAGATCCCCTTTTCCTTGGGTCCTCTGCACAGCCCAAGCCGTCTGCAGAGCAATCTCTTAGAAATAGCTGCT
Organism: Baryphthengus martii; assembly: GCA_013396935.1. Lineage (NCBI taxonomy): Eukaryota > Metazoa > Chordata > Aves > Coraciiformes > Momotidae > Baryphthengus > Baryphthengus martii. The sequence continues at coordinate 144,477 of VWZK01006520.1, read as the reverse complement.
CAGCGGCTACAGGAGAGCATAAAAGATTAATCAGGTAGAGGATGGAGCTCTATATACAATTTGGTATTTAAAGTGCTTCTGCATTAAGAATCAGATAAATCCTGAGCAAGAGAATGAACTTCTCGAGCAAGTTTAAATGTGCTTAGATCCGTGATTGATAGATATGAGTGACTGCTTCATACTCGAGGGTGACCCAATTCATGCTCTCTCCTCTGACAACAATTCCAGAATAAATTGCCCTGACTGACAAAGGCATAATAAAAAAACATCATTCTGGAAACCCACTCACTTAACCCATACCCCCATGACTGTGCTCTAGTTAAATTACTGGGCAAGTCAGTCTAGTAGTGATTAATTTGGGCAACTTAATCATTTTTATTTTAGGGAAGTGATAGTTGTGATGCATAATGATGAGTCCATTTTGATTTTAAGGTGTCTATCATCTGAAAAATTACTTCCAAAAACATAAAAAAAATATCCTTCCTTCATTGTCATTCAATGACTCCCGAAATACTTTCAGGAACACATTTTGGATGAGTAGAGATTGTGTTAGAAGTAAATATCTGAGAAAAATCAAAGCAGGTAATGGTAGAAACTGATTTTAGAAGAAAAAATGCCAGGTTTGAAGTCACTACACAGGATCCAGGCATCAAATTCATCGTTGCTGCTTTAGCATTTTTTCTGCCTATAATTCAGACAAGTCTGAACCCCATCTGCAAACACATCCCAAACCCAGTGTTGCATACGAGACAAGTCACAACACCACAGTTAAAATAAATTGAAGGGGCAGATCAAAAGGGAACAGATTACCAGTCTGAAGTGCGAGTTGTCCTTTTCAATTAAGAACTGCTATCATAAGTCAAATTCATTTCTTTCTGTTTCTGACCTCAACAGGAATAAAAGTTATCTTAGTGGAACCTTGCTTAGCAATTTGGCTGAGGTTTTGGAAAAAAAACAGAAGAGATAGTCTAGCACATTCTTCACTGTGCTGGCTTCAGAGCATCAAAATACTGCAAAAAGAGAGAGAGAAACTTCATTTTTATTCCTCAAGGTAAGCAGCTGGGCCATCCCAGGCAGTATTCGGTGAGGAAGCAGCTGTACTGAGCGAGGACTCTATTTACATATTCCTTGTTATTACCTTAATAGCACTTTAAAGGAATTGGGCAGTCCAAATTTAATGTGCAGTGAGGATTGCTATCAGCAGTTACCTGAGATAGTCATTTCTCTGTGCTACTGTTGGGGAAGAAAGCCAAAGAGAGGAAGAAAACACAGTGCTCCAAGTAACCAAAAGGGCACACAGGGCTGCAATTGCCCCTGCCTCCCAGGACTTGTGATAATGCTCCCGTGACTTTCTCTAAAGCTGCCACAACCGACTGCTTTACAGGCTAGAAATAAGCAGCTATGATTCAACATGCTTTAAAAAATATGCACCTAACAAGTTCACCAACGTAAAAGGTCTGCGTAATGGTCAAACATAGGATACACAGACCACGTGCTGACAAAGCACAGTTTATTTCACTTAAGAGCTAAACAAGTGATAAAGCAGAAATCACGACAAAACTGAGGGCAAGAAGCTAAAGGTTGAAGCCTAGTTTGAGAAGGCTGCAGTGTGAACCAGCACTGGAATTCTAGTGCAGGCAGAGGCAGCTCTCTTCAGAACACCAAGCAGAAGGGTAAGCTCCTGCAGCAGGCTGGCACTAGCAAAGGGGTCTGCGAGAAGGAAGGGCAGAAGCAGGCAGGACCACCCTGTGCTGTTACTCCTCAAGAAGGTGTCATCTACACTCATCTCTATTGCCCACTTAAAACTCGGCACTAGGTAGGAAAGAAACCTCACCAGCCAGCTACAGAGTGCCAGCGTTTCAGTTCTTGCCTTTCATAGGTACAAAAATAATTGCTAAATGGGAACATTCAAAAGCCCGGTAACACTCAGCAGCCCCAAGCTCCAGCCGTGTCCTGGGCTGCATCAAGAAAAGTGTGGCCTGCAGCTCAAGGGAAGTGATTCTGCCTCTCTACTGTGCTCTTGTGAGACCCCGCCTGGAGTATTGCATCCAGCTCTGGAGCTCCCAACACAAGAACAACATGGATCAGTCAGAGAAGGGCCACAAAGATGATCGGAGGACTGGAGCACCTCTCCTGTGAGGACAGAGTGCACCACTTGGATCTGTTCAGCTTGGAGAAGAGAAGGCTCCACGAACACCTTTGTAATTGCCTCCAGTATCTGAAGGGGACTATGGGAAAGCTGGACAGAGACTTTCTATAAGGACGTGTGGTGACAGGACAAGGGGCAACAGTTTTAAACTAGAGCAGGGTAGATTTAGATTAGACATTAGAAATTCTTTACTCTGAGGGACATGAGAGGCGGGAACAGGTTGCCCAGAGAAGTTGTGGATGCCTAATCCCTGGGAGTGTTTAAGACCAGGCTGCATGAGGGTCTGAGCAACCTGGTCTGGTGGGAGGTGTCCCTGCCCGTGGGAGGGGAGTTGGAACTAGATGATCCTTAAGGCTGCTTCCAACTCAAGCCATTCTAGGACTCTTGACTATTTAAATATTTATCTGTTCAGATACTTAATTTACTACTTCTCAGAGCTAACATCCAGTCTATTCTCATGTCAGACAAACTCCAGACATACTGCTTATGCAGCCTCACAGGCTCTGAACTGTACAAGAAATTAAGGGGCAAAAATGTTCTCCGTACAGTCCAGCACAGCACACCAAGAAATCAGAAAAAGCGTATTTTCTCACAGTCCAGTGTACCCACATGACAACACTATGTTATAGCCCAGACTGAAACAAATGAAGCAAAATCTCTCCTTTTGCTGAATTATCTCTAGATATCAGACAGGTATGACAAATAAATATTTACAAAGTTCTCAGTCCTTCTCAAACCATCAGGGACTAGCCTTAGGTAACATAACCGTCAATAGACAATGAAACGCTAGTAATCACCTCCAACGGTTGTACTTAGTTTTATTACTTAAACTTGGATACCATTTGCTCCAGCAGCCTGAAAGCCTTAAGTTAACATGTGCTAGTAAGAAATAAGCTTCCTTGTATTTTCTTTAGATTGATAACCTAGAAGAGATTCCCTATTTGGGTCTAATTTTATGGCCTCAGCTCTTAGCAAATTTATTTAAGGTATTAACTGTGTTTTAATCTCTTGGAGAGCATCCACATTTGAGCTACCAGCTAACTAAATCACTTTCAATGGGAACCTAGTTAAACTGGCACATGTTCAGGACATAGGGTAAATTGTACTCCTCAGGACACAAGGCCTGCAAGTTGCCGCCTCCATTATTTACTCCCCTGTTGAGTCCTTTCCTCAATAATTCCTTCTCAGCCCTAGAAAAACACGGACAGCAAGGAGTAAATGTAACTGAGGGCAGAACCACACTTGGTGGGACTAATCCTGTGGGGCGCTGAGCTGCTGTGTCTCTCGCTGAAGCCACTCAAGGAAGAGAGACCCAACAGAGGTCTCTCCAGTTCCATGCTACATGTAGCAGAGGGCGCAGGGGGATACTGGGCTTGATAGAGCATCAGACCCAGGCTTCTTCCTTAGAAACCGGTGCTTCCAGGGTACAGCCAATGCTATGAGAAACAAGTTGTTTCTAGAATCATAGAGAGTGTCAGGTTGGAAGGGACCTCAAGGATCATCTGGTCCAACTTTTCAAGTAAAAAAAAAAAAATAAAAACACACACACACCAAAAAAACACACCCAAACAAAACCAAAATCAATTGATTTAAGTGAGATAGTCCAGCATCCCGTCAAGTTGAATCTTAAAACTGCCCAGTGCATGGGAGTCCACCTCTTCCCTTGGCAGGCTATTCCAATATTTAATTGTTCTCATTCTAAAGAATTTTATTCTGGACTCCAACCAGAATTTACCCTGGAGCAACTTGCAACCATTCCCCCTTGTTTTCTCCATGTGACTCCCTGTAAAAGGGGAGTCTCGTCTCCTTTACATCCAGCTGAACTGTCACTTCTGGGGTGGTTGTTTTTCAGGCTGTTACAAATACTAAACAGTGTATATGATACAGATGCCAAAGCTCCAAGCAGATTACACACAAACTGTTTGCCAAATACCAGACCTTATGGACTGGCCTCATTAGCACGGAAAGGAAGGAGAGGAGAGTGCTGGTGTGGCATGAATAATTTATGCTGCACACTCAATTCTGTAATTGCACTTAAACTATTTGTTTTCCCTACTACCAATGGAAATAAGCAGCGTAAATTGAGGAGTTTAGTAAGTGCATATTTTGTTTCATGTGGAGGAATATTAAGTCGCGGGTACAGTAAGAGTATTAACTAGACTTGCATTTTCTAGGTGCCGTAACTTCAGGCATGAAAGGTTAATGGCTGTTGGCTACACTACTGATTTCTGCTGACAGGTGAGGAGTTCACAACTAGCCAGACATTTCAGCACATCGCAGGCAGCCGGCATGCACAAGCTGCAAAGAAAACAGAAACTAAATACAGCCCTTGCCTCATTGAAAGGCTATTGTAGCAAGGCTGTAATCAGTCTTATGGTGCTCCTCGTTTTCCCTTTCCTTATCCTTGCAGCTGAGCTGAGTGTCCCTTCTTTATCCACAGTGGGCAACGCTACCAACTTTATGAACCAAACACTCCTCTGTAATGGGCCAGGAAGTTAAAAAAAGTCAATGTCATACTTAGAAACACAAAAGGCATACTGCTGTGAAAGCTAGTTCAGCCACCACTGTGCATCCCTTGCATGGGATAAATGGTCATTCCAAGAGAGTCAGGTAGAGAAGTCAGAGATTGTCATCTGTCAAATCCAAGACGTATTTGCTGAGGAGGTGGCAAGCACATCACAAATGACAGAGAGGATTTCGGGAAGAAAACAGTTTCCTTGTCATGAGAAATGAGAAGGGGATCCTTCATCCTGGCATTTCACAGCTATTCCTGTACAACTGCCACCCTGCCACTTAAGCTCTTCACAACCAACCCGATGACTTGTACCACCCTTCCCAGCGCCCACAGGCCAGAGACCTGCTCTCTCAGGGTCTGGTGGTCACTGCCAGCCCACAGGCACCCAAATCTTCTGAGGTTTGGGCTGTAAAGCCATGGTGAGCTGCCCAGGTTCTTAAGGCTTGCAGCATGGTTTTTAATTGAGGAAAAGAAAAAAAAGAAAAACAAAACCAGATACCCGACTCACAAGGGCAGACCCCTGAAAAAGCTGTATCAGATCTGCCCTGAAGGTTTGGAGGAAAGACAAGCAACCAGGTCTCTAAAGAGAAAAGGTCACTAGGGTTGTTTCCTTAAGAAAAAACATTCTGTGCTATTTCTCCCTCAGAAACAACAAACAAAAACCCCAGAACACTGAAAGTTCTTCTAAACAAATGAAAAGCACAAGAGCTGGAGGCAGTCACCCAGCATGGAAAATGAGCTCAAATCCCAGAAAGTTATCAAATGGAACAGAAAATAGTCTTATAATGGGAAATGTCAGGCAACCCTAGTAAAAAGTGAAGCTTCCAGTCCCACCTGTAATCACCCACCACTGCACTCTTAATAGGTTATCTACAATTATACACAGATGGTGAGAGATGGTGCAATCTTCCACTGCTGCTTGTGGTTAGACACTTTGTTTAACAAAATGCTCAGGCAAATTAAGGTCACTCCTGTAGATTTCTCCTTTACCTCTTAAAGACCATTTCACACATCAGAGGGTGAGACTTTGCAGCCATAACAGTGTAGAGACAAGAAGATAATTTCTGGTTTATGTTAGAATTTTGTATTACTTATCGTTCTAGTGCATTCTGAAAGATTATTTTATAACGTCTATTTCACAAATTCTTCTACTGCAAATGACAAATCAATCACCTAAGAATTCTGTTTTGGACAAAGCACGAAGGCAAAACAAAATCATCTTCTGCGCAACCAGGACATGATGAGAGATCATTTTAAGATAAGTTTGGTATAAATAGAATTTTATTTCTGAAAAACAAATTTAGTAAGACATTTTAGAAAAGCCCTTTTGTGTTTTTTAAATAAATTGCATTGTGTTCAGAATGCTTCAAGGAGGTGTTTGGGTTGAAATCTGTGCTTTACCAGAGTTGATATTCAACTATTAAGATAAAATGACTCCACTTTTCACAGGAAAGCCTTATTGAATTCCCCATGCAATCTGCACAGAAATAATTTCTTTCATAGTCATTCTAAAATGTTTCCATCTTCTGATATGAAAAACCATAAATTATACAGGGAAATTACTTGAAGTTCTTTATTACCTCAACATTGTTTTTTCTGTTTAAACATTAAAACTTTCATTTGCTCCTTAGACATTTAAAGGTGGCTTAATTTCCTGAAGACTGATTTGCAAATATTTTTAATCTAGACAAAGGATTATATATGGCAGCTTTATTATATCAAAGCTAGATAAATGTTTGTAATTGCCAATACAACTTCTTCACACTAAGTGGCAGCTGATACAAGGGGCCATTTAAGGTTAGAACTATGAAACTAGTTACCTGAAAATACTGAAGCAGCCACTTCACTTATCATAGAAAGCATGAGCTACCTGTTCAAATTATTCTGGAAAGAGCTGATGTTATTCAGTTACCATTAAAACTTTCTAAACTCATATTTTATCTAATTTATACTTTAAAAAAATTAAATCTGTAAGAGTACGGAACATTTGAAATAAGCGATCATCTCTTAAACCCCAGTGAAACTTCACAAGGTAACACACAGAATAAAAAGTTAAATTCTTGTGATAGAAATGTTCTGATAGCATCCTGTCATAAGATAAAGTCACTATAATTAAGTGAATTTTGTTGCACACCTACTCACAGATCAACTATTCATGAGAAGAGACAGCTAACAAGGCAAACGCACAAAGACACTCAAGGAAGGAACGATCAAAGGAGCACGTTTTGAAAACTGTTAAACCCTAACAAAGCTGTGACTTCCTTCTTAGTTATAATATCCAGAAGCAAGAAAAATACAAAATTTTTCCAGACTGAGAGAGTAAGTGCACTCTTCGGACATCCCTTACCTTACCAGAGCTTTTTCTGGTCTTTCTGCAAGCAAACCACTGATTACCACACTCAGAGAGAGAACAAAGAACCACAAACCTGAGCTGAGAAGCAGCTGCTTTTGAATTCATCAATTGTTCTTTCATCAATTCAGTGCTGTTCTTTCATCACTGCCAGCAAAATGAAGTTAGTTTGAGCAGAGGCAAGTAATTATACTCATTACGAAAAAAAAAAATTACATTTAGTCAGATATTAAAACATTACCTTTGCAGTTTAAGATAATAACAGCTTCTCCCGCTAAACACCATAAAGGTTACTACGTACTCCTGGAAATGAGAATAAACCCACGTGATAAACAGATAAATTTAAGGAAAAAAATTTAAAATGTTTAGTATTAGTTCTTTTACTAGTCTTGAAATCAGTCCTAGAATGGAGCAACTCCTGTGGAGTAGCCAAGTCTCTTTAATTTCGTTTACTTTGGGTAAGACCAGTCCCTATTACCTGCTGGAGTTAGCGCAAGATATGTGACAAACTGCCTTTAGTCTCAAGATTATTTTGTCCATTTAGAAATAGTTTAGTTAACTAGGGTAAGAGAAAAGAATTCATAACCACTTGCAGGAATATTTTGTCTCCTTTAATTGTAAATTGATACTTTAAAGTGCCACCATTGATGGCCATCTACTAACCCTTACTGGGTTGGATTTCATGGTTTTCACTTAAATTGTAATGCTTCTTTTTTTTCTGCCCCAAGACACAGCAAGATGCTGAGGCAACTGGTATCTTGCCTCTCCACAGACATCATAGAAACCAGCACTTTCTCATGTTTCTACAGACAATACAATTATTACTTTTAAAATACAGTATTCAGTACGATTAATACCTCTTTACAGTCTCATGACCCAGCCATAATCGCAATAGTTACATTACCTAAAGACCAGAAGAGTCAAGTTTGAGGAGCAGTCACAAACAACACCGCGTACAGATGCGCTAACAGAGTTAACAACATGGCCCAGAGGAGCTGTAGGGCTGCAGCACTTGAAAAAGATAAACTTGCACAAAAGAAAAGAGCTATTGGGCTCTTAACCCAATAGCATTTGCTAAACTAAAAGCCTCAGCCAGAGCCGTGATAGCAGAAATCTGGATATGTTGAAGTTGTGGAAACTCTGAAAAAAATTAACATAAGCAGAAAAACAGATGCCTCCTCTCAGATCATCAGCTGAATTGTCACATATCGTTAAAGTAACATCTCGGATCTTTTTGTCTTATTTCCAATGATGACTTATACCTCTCTTTGTTGCAGCCAAAAAACTCTTCCTGACAGAAAATTTCTTCAATATCTAAAGGGAAATGGGTTGCTTCATCTAGCTTAAGGTTTAATTACACACCCTCTGGGACTTCTGAACCAAAACGCAATGACTTCTAGGCAACCCCAAGCGCGCAGGTACTAAATAGCCCTGTCAGCCAGGAACAGCAGCCAGCCTGAGCCATAAGGAAAAACATCACGCAGAAACATCTAGGCTCAGGTTGGAGGGCTGCAGAAGAGTCAGAGAGGGTAAGTGCAAAAAGGTGAGAGAAAGGCTTGGGCTAATTACTGAACAAGAGACCTGAATAGGCAAAAAGAAATAAAAGAGCCCGCTCTCTGCTCTCCTGGGACACAGGCAGACCAATGATCAGCATGACACCATCAATCTTTGTACCAACGTTCTTTAGATTATTATGCAGAACAAAGGAGGCAAAGGAGATTCCAATCCAACTTTCAAAAAAATAAATAATATTTTTTTTTTCTCCAAAGATTGCATCTGTAATGCTCTTTTAGCAGTGGTTAACCAGGACAATGCACTCACTGCAGGTCAGTTTGCTGGCGTAGACTTCGCTAATCACATTTTCCATAAAAGACTGCCAAAAAAAAGTTGAATCCCTTCAGCCGAGTATTAATCCACCTGCTACACTACCTCCTGGAGACCCAGTCCCAGCATCTTTTGTCAGTTCTCCGGTGTCAGAAAGGTTTTTGATTCATTAGTCATCTTTATTATGGAAACTTTGGCTGAAAACTTCGTCTTTTGAGAATTGAGGTCACAGCCATATGCAAGACACTTTTATAATAGGTAGTATTTCTCTTTTCTAATAGGTGGTATTTCTGGATAACTAAGTATTTCCTGGATACTAAACATGTAGAAAAACAGAACAAAAGCAGAGTGAACTGGTTTTACCTCAGAAGGAAGTTGAAAGCATTAAAAGTAGAGATCAGCACCATCCATCTGGCTATTGGTCAATTTTCTTTGTTTAGTCTGTGGCAAAACAATCCTCATCTTCCTTGTTTTCACTTTCAGATTCTTCACACACGTTAAATATTACAAGTCAAAAAACCCAATCCTTTCTTCAGCAGTGAAAACAAGGCTCTTCATGGCTACTTTACAAGGATTTAAATAGAACACCACAAGGTGAAGAAAACAGTCCTGCAAAACTTGCTGACTGCATCGTGACCTAATTCTCTGAATTCCTAATTTTGGAGGGACTACATCACTGTTTAAACTCCCAGAAGCACAGATATCAAACTTCAGAAAACAAACCTCATCAAACGTTAAACACTTCAGACTGCACAAGATTAAGAAGTGGGATTTTGGTATAAATCCTTCTTATGTTCAAGATCACTAATGCCAGCAGAGGGTTTGCTCTTAGAATTAAGAAAGGCAAAATTACCAGGCAAATATAGTGCAGCAAAATCATTTTTAATTATTACTTAGGAAGAGCAGGCTGCTGATGAGCAGCTCTCCTTCTTGCCTGCCAGCTCAAAGGAACAGATCAGTTTGAAAGTAGGAAAAACCATCTGACACTTCTCACACACCTTGTCAATGCCAAGACCTTTTGTACCTACAGACATACTTTTTTAAATTTTTTTTATCAAAAGTGCAACTAACCCAGTCGTGAAGCTCAAAGCATGAGAAAGAAAGAGTGAGCAAAGTCTATATAAGAAGAAATGGAGCATGACCCCTCTCTCTGGACACCTGCTGAACTGAGAAACCTCCCAGAGGCAATAGGACTAGGGCAGCTGCAAAACAGGACATAGTAAAGTTATGCACATTTTAAAAAAAAAAATTCTCTTTCCAGATATTTCCCCCCCGCCCATACATCATCAGGAATCTCCTCTCTGGTGAAGAGCCGCTTGCTAACTTGGGTTTCAAATGAAGAGGTTAAGCCCACATCCCATTTATGGTTGTTTTATGCCCCTTTCCTGTAGCCTGGTCTTCAGGGGTAGGACCATCTTATTGCTGACCTCATGGGGGAAGACTCCTCGAAAGGCTTTGTTTCTTTCCCGGAAGTCACACAATGTAAGCAGAGCAATGGCTACCCCAGCATCAAGTAAAACAACTCCTCGCCAAGCACAAACACATCTCCCCTGATTTACTTTTCCCTATATCATGTCCTACATTAAGAAATTATCATACTCAGTTCAGTATTGGCCAGCCTTGACAGTGATCCCCTAGAAAGACAAAGGGTAATTCATTGAATACACTCTAAATAATGAAAATCATTCAAATGGAAAAAAGTACACCTGCACAAGTGAGGCTTTCATGCAAAACCCACTGAAGTTGATGGAGAGTGTCCCACAGATCTCATTCGGCCCTGGGCTCCAGCACTAAACGGCTGGAAAATGAGCAACTTCGTCATTATTTGAGGTTATGTTGCGGTCAGAAGATGCCTCAGAGAGCGCTCCCAAGGCAGGTGGCTTATCATCATCCCAAGATGCCTGCTGGGGGACCAGAGCCAGCCACAGAAAAGGAGGCCCAAAGGGTTTCATAAGCGCAGGCATCTTTCACAGCTGAGGAATAAAACTGAACCAACCTCATTCTGAAGCCTCTTCTCCTTTTAGCTCTGGCAACTTCAACTGTCACGTAAGATTTCAAATGACACTGCTCAAGCTATGTGATGTAGAGGTGCAAGTGCGACCTTGAGCATGCAATATTTCTTTCACACGCTGCTGATTGCATCAAACAAACGAACCAACACTCCTTCTCCCCTCAGTGCAGCCACTGTCAGAGCAATCAGACCTGTTCAGGATGCTAACAAATAGCTCACTGCTATGGAAGGTGAATCCTATTTGGGTGTATGACAGAAAAACAGTTATAAAGTAATTGCTGAACTTCTGCTTTAAACTCAAAGTGTAGTGTGGAGAAATAAAAACAATAAATCTGAAAAAAGCCATCTTCTTACCAAATACAAACAACCCTTTCAAGTGATTATAAATATAATCGGTGAATGGTGAAGACCATAAATACTTCCCAGGGTTCTGGGACCATCATAATAAACCACAAGAGTAAAATTCATATGGGATATGATGTCACCATTGCCATGAAGTGTATCGATAGTCCAGTTCCTTGTGTTCCCATATTTATGTTTCTAGAATACATGGCTGCAGCCACAAATTTTAATGGAAAAACAGTTTTATTTAGCAGAGAAATATAACTTGGAAATGGAGGTCTCTCTCCTGGCACTGATAAATTGTGTACATCAACAGCCACATTATCCAGAAAGCACTGGCAATGCACCCGTACAACACGTATCGATACAAAGGTCTCGCTGACAGTCCTGAAGTACCTAAGCAACAAGCTGCCTTGGCCAACACAGTTGAGACCACCTTTGTTTATTCTTCTTTTTGATCCTAAACTGCCCTCTGAACCCTGCAGAGGGCAGAACCCATCCATACCCCTCAGTCAATGGCTTTAGAGTTTGCTGCAACAGAACATCACCTCTTTAAGCTGCTGCTACTCTTCAGTTCTTTATAGCTTCCCAGACTCTTTGCTTTGCCCATTTTCCTGTGATTGTTAAGTGGTTGATGTTCTGGGCCATGGAGTTCAGGTTTTTTTCTATTATGTTTGCAGCATCCGAGACCACTAGCTATGGGCACTTTAAAACACAATGTCAGGAAACAGGAGAGCTGCACTGACTTTATTTTGACGATAATTTAGGAGAACTCCCTCCCTGTATTCCAATAGTCAACTTCAGGGGCAAAAAAACTGAGGCACAGCGCTTACCAGTGGAGGATACAGCTACCACCTTGTACACATGGAGCATCTTAAGGTCACTGTGCTGAAATGTGCTTTGTCTTGGCCTTTTTCCATCTTTCCTCTTCCACTGAATGCGCTCCCACCACAAGGACAATTTTTTTAATTATTTTTTTTTAATAGTCAGTATTTTTAACTCTGTCCTCTCTTTCTTCCCCATTCTCTCCACAAGCAATACTTTGCTTTTTCTTATTAATCTGTTAAAAAAAAAAAAAACTGGACTAACATAGCCAGAGATTCTACTCCAAACTGCTGCATGGTGAGTCCAAAATCCCTGGCTTGCAGCAGAGTAGAGAGCTGGTACAAAACCTGCTGTTGACTCACATACAGGTTTTGTGTTTAGCCTTCAGCTACAGATACTCAAGCCACCACCTTTCATTATTTAGCTGGTACTGCCACATTTAATAGCCCAGTCTGTTCCCTCTATTGGGTCATCATATAAATACAGATTAAATTAATTCACCTTCTGTACCTCTGGTGAAGGCCAACATGAAGAAGGAGGATCAATGCATACCACAGCATTAACGAGGAGAAGACAGAAAGGCAATAAGGAAAACATTTGACTACTCCATACCAGTAAGGTTTTGTTGGCACAGATGTGTGAAACCTGGCACAGAGCTTGTGCAGTCACAAGGAGGGTTGTTGACGGAGGAGATTTACCATGCCCTAAAGGTCCAAGATTAGAACAGGGCACGTTTTTGCCCAACTGAAATCCTCTGCGCGTTGGCGTAGCTCCTGGTTACAGACAGCAAAAGTGTTGTTTCGCAGACCCCTTCTCAGTGCTCCTGGCAATGTTTTGTCACGGAGCCCAGGTCTCCCTTGACATAGCAAAGGGGCACCATTGACAATGAGAGCAGCAGGGGTTTATGCATCATCCTCTCTGACTCTCTTTTCTCAGCTGACTTTAAAGTCACAATAGCTGAAATGTCTGTTCTCTTGCTGCACACCAGCAGCTACGTGAAGTACAAGCACAACACCACTGGGGTAAGGGGTGGGGGAGATTTCTTTTGAAGGCCACAAAGATGGTCTCCACCTACAAGAGCTGCCTCCTTCAGCTAAGCCTGGTTTTATCAGAGATACTTCTGAGGAGTGGTAAATTTCAGCCACATAATCAGAAAAAAAAGAATTACAGCACAAATACCATTTTTGCAGCTGTTGTTTATGATCTACAGCTGTTTTGTCAACTTCAAACAGAGAAATTACAGATCCCAGGAAATATAAACAAATCTATTACCTGTTTGATGTCATGTACTTCATCTGATACCCTTTATTCCTATTTTGTAGGTCTTTAGTATACTGTTTATCAAAAGGAATTATTTCTAGTTACTTATAAGGGTTGCTCTATCATAATTATTTTTTCATAGTTGAACTCCAGTAAACCTTAATCCAGCATTTGTACTTCCTTTTCACCACCATAGCCAATATTACATACTATTTAAAAACTCAGTATATCAATTAAATTGCACTTTGTTTTCCTAATGAGATTGGTTTTGGGGTGAGTGTTTTTTTCTGTGTGGTTTGTTGTGTTTTTTTCTTTTACTTCCTTGCTTATTACTGACTTCATAAAGAGACTATGAACCTGTATGACCTTCAACACCACCAGCTCTACCTTCTATAGGAGAAGCAGCAGTCTGCCTTTCCCCCTTCCAGTCTACATACCATAAACATCAAATCCAGATCAGTTACAAGTAGCTGGCAACTGACAGCTTGATGATTTTCTTTTGTGTCTCTGTTCCTAGCTCAAGGCTCTACTGCAATAACGAGGAGCAGAGATTTTGGTTTCCTCCCTCTCCTCTGTAACCTCTGAGCAGTTCATCCCCAATTTGCAATTCTTTGTCCTCACCTTTCCTGGTTTAAATTCTCTCTAAGTGGAGCTGATTTCATCATTAGAGAGCATGTTTGAGGAAATAAGAATTCTAAATTGGAGTACAGGATTTTTTAGAATAAAAATTTCCAATTGCTGGGGAAGCATCCAAAATTTTTGTTTTCTCAGGTACATAACTTGAGGGACGAATACGCTATAACATCAAATTGCTTTGAACTCTGTCAGGTTAAGGTACTTATCTGCTGTGGGGCTTCCATGTCCTTCAAGGATTGCCTCTTGCTATACACTGAGGATGTTGCTTCCATGTTCTCCATGGAGCTGCGTAGTTGGGATGGCTGTTTTCCATGAAGCATCCTCACTTCCAGACCTTGCTCCCAGGCAATGGGATACAGTCAGAGCCAGACCCATCGTCAAGTCACAAGACAAGGCTCACACGCACATCCTGATCACTCTCTCTGTAAGAACTTTTTTTTTTTAAAAAACAGTCAAATTCTGACATCTGATTCTACTACAGTCATTGCAACTTGATTTGCTTGACACATTCTGTGAACATCTCCAGGGCCAAGAATGTTAAATAAAATGAAATATATGTCTTAGTTCTGTAGCAATGAATCCAAGTATTCATTAAAAAGAAAAAAAAAGATGTGTTCATGTGGCAAATGGAACTGAGGATACATCTTGCAGTTAGAACGTTGCACCCACAGCTTACAAGATCTTTATAGCACCATAATTGCAAATTAGTATTTTTTCCTCTGCTTCTGATCAGTTAATTGAACGGAATATCTATTATAGCAGTCTATTATGCCTGTATCATTTGTTTTAACAGCTTCAGCGTCCTTGTCTAAAGCTCCATCACTGTACAGCAGCTGGTCCAGACAGCACTGTTCATTTAACGAAGTGATTGCAGACACTACTGAGAATCCAAGACCTTCACTGTGAGACCCAGTATTGTTCTCCAACATTCTTTCTTAATCTGCTCACAATACTTTTTCCTCTCATACCCTCATTTGTCCCTAAATTTATCTGATTTTCATTTTTCCTCACCTCAACTCACGACTTCTACACAGTGATTCTCAGTGACAGACTTCCACTGTGCCATAGGAAATACCCAAAGAAGTTACCATGGTGGTAATAAATACAGCTGTAAACAAAAGGTGGTCTGAAACTACAACACTGGGTCTGCATACTCTCTACTTACAGAGCCAAGCCCAAATGTGACAACATTTTGCAAATGGTTCTTCAGTTAATCAAAATTCCTGGTTTACATGTTGTTAAATCTTCTTATGTCTGGACCAGCTGACTCCTGAATTTTATGTCTGATCAGAGTTAAAGTCTAATGACTGTGAATGATTTCACTTCTGAGAAACGAGTCAGGTTCTGAAGGAAGTCTGGTCAGCAATACACCCTTCCCTGAACAGAAGCATCCTTCCATCACTCAGTGGGTGGTGACTTATCCCTAGAGGTGAAACACGAAGGAGAAGTTGCAGATAGCTGTGACAGGTACAACACCATAAAACACCTCACCTTAATTTAGCCTCCATGGCTCCAATGGTCTTTCTGCCTCTTTACTGGGCATTGTTAACCCTTTGGCCTGAGAGTCTAGCTGACATTGCAACATTTGTCAGGTTGTTTCTTAGCCTGCACGATGGAACTGTACGCACTTAAGTACTCTTTGCTGCAACCTAGTTAGTTTACAGAGTGTTAACATGATCTCACATGGCAGATGTCAATGACAATGCTCCGAGGTATGGAGGTAGCAGAAACAGCTAAAGAGGATCAGTTCCTTCTCCCCATCCCAGCTCCAAGTTCACAAGTCCTGAAGAAGTCCCTTGTCTAGCATATGTTATGGTGAGGTTCTATAACCTCCTTGCTGCTAGAAAGCACAGTATTATCTCCCTGGCTTTTGATCCTTTTCCCTATCTGAAAATGTTTTTCTCCTGGACTACCAGCTCTCAGCTCAGGCTACAAAGGCACATAGAAGTGGAAACCAAGAGGGGACAGGATCACTTCCACACACACATTCACATTAGCTGACCTTTCTATCCGTATCTTTCTTTTTTCCCCTTCTTTAACCTGACCATCAACCTGCATCCTCAGCATTTGAGGCACCCCTTGCTCCCTGGCCCATTGCCAAGGGAGTGCTTGCTGATCCCTATATGATTCCTGTATGCAGCTTATGGCTCATCCTGGAGGGGATTGTTTTCCATGGTGGTTTCTGTGACACGGTGCTATACAAAGATCATCGTCATCTTCAGAAAGTCTACTTCGGCCATGGCAGATCTCTTGTCATGGGATAGCCTCTAAAATATGCTTAGGCAGCCAACACTGATTGTAACCCAGGCTACCATAATAGGGAAAGGCCTTGCACAACCTTTGGCTGTTCTATTCTGTCCCGTAAAGCTGCATTTAATCAGTATTATTTCCAGAATTTACTAAGCTTTTGCTGCCTCTAGAGAGTTTAGGACTCAGAAGAAAACTTGGCAAGTTAAAAGAAAATATTTGGCGTATTACGTAGAGCTATTCTTAGCACACACGTGTAATTTCTAAGAAGCCTAAGTCACAGTAAGTGTTTTAAAGTACTTAAGAAAAAGGGTAATCCAGTAGGAAGTTTCTACCCTGCCAGCCTAAAGCACATAAGTTCACGTTAAACTGTGCACGTTCTCAATAGGAATCTGATGTCCTGAGGGATCAAGAACATGTCTAGATCTTGTGTGCAAAGATTCGCTCCGACTGTCGTGTCTAAGTACGTTTGTTCTCCCAAACAAAGTAGTTATTGTCCCTGGGTCAGAAGTGTGGGAGGCTCATTTCCAGGGAACAGCTCATTCAGGTGAAGTAGTAGAGCAAACAGGTTAGAGGATGGCACTGCCCCTTCACAGCTTCAGCTGCCAGAGGACAAAGCACACCTGGCTAGGCACGGCACACGAGACTTTAAGAACAGACATGAAGAGGAAAATATCGAGAAAGAACTACCGAGAAAGGCAAATGTTACCTTAAAAGTTTAGTACAGACTGACTTCCTTTCATGAACTCCTGCTTTCTTGAGTTCTTTATGTATTGATAGCAAGGTATTTTCCCTGTCACAAGAGGCTGACAGGTGAGCAATTACCCATCTGCTCACCTAATATTATTCTAAAAATCCAAAGCTCTTAGCATGATGTCATATATGAGAGCTATCGATACGAGGCTCTCACTGTTGAGAAATGACACCTTCTTTCGTCCCCCTGGTCCCATATTAACGAGATATTTTTATCCTGAGGGCAGACTCATTTACTGCCACAAAGTCCACACAGCCAGTAGCAAATCGCACCGTCTGCCTAGACCACAAGAGACGAGGCGTCGTGCTTGCTGGGCCAATTACGTGAGATGAATGGAGCTCGAGTGCCCAGACCAGAACTGAAGATGGAGAGGCCAGCTGATTAAACAAACCGTTCAGGATGAACCACATTTTAAAATGCCCCCCACACGCACCTTTTTAACTTCTCACTGCAATTGCAATTTTTTATTTGGAAGCTAGGAAAAGACCAGGTTGTGGCCCCAGGCAGCCGCAGTAGATGTATATTACGGGGAGTACGCTTAGGGTGACAGTTATAGACACACTGTCTCCAGAAAAACACTTCATTTACAAGACAGATTTGACAGCTCGGTTTGTTTGCAATGCAGAGCACTCCTCCCAAACCCCCGCATGGCCCTGTGAGCCTTGATTACTTCTTTGATGCCAGCTCTTCCATAGAGACCTCTGAAATGGAAGTGATGAATGAGGTCCTGTCAGGCTCCATTCCCTGGGTGGCCTTGAATCCATCCAGTTATCTGTTACGCTGCCAGCCCTGACAGTGATGAACACGATGCAGGCAGCTGACAACACCCCTATTCATTGCAAAAAAAAAGGAAAAAAAAAAAGAGATAGATGGAAAGAGGTACATTTGCCACCCTTCAATGCTTCACTCATCTACACCACCTTTAGAGGACCTGCTGGGGGAGGAGATGATGGAGTCTGTTTATACAATTATGTGGAACAGGAGATCCAACATCCCTCAGCTCCATCCACTAAAGCTGAACGTCAAGCTGCCCAGATGCTGGCATTTCTTTTGTTTCTTTAAGTCATCTGCAGTTCACATTTATTGCAGACACTCATTCCGATGGGTCCGTCACACGCACAATGACCACAGACCACACTTACCTTCGTGTGTCACGGACATGGTGTCTCTGCTAGCCAAAGAAGGATCTCTGAACAGGATAAAAGCTGGAAGGACTGTTGGCCTGGTGTGTTGCTGCTACGGCAGATTAGAGAGCAGCCTTCTTTTCTCCACTAGCCTAACATGGGAGCAGAGGTTCCTGCACGTGAGTCTCTGGGTATTCTCTCTCATTTTGCCTCCAGCAGGTTGTCTAATCACTCAGTACCCGGCTTGTTGGCTTGTGCCATCAGGACTGACCCATATGAGCTCACAAACAAGTTTTTTTTTTGCATTCAAGGAGGCTGGGAAGGTGATGTATATCACCTTCTAGAGCCATCACGCTCTTCTGCAGCTGCAGAACAAGCAAGAGACACAAACAAAATGTTCAGACCTACAACACACAGCTTGTCATCTTTCACACGGATGCTGTCGAGCCTCACTCTTTCCTTGTGTACTCTCAACTTCAGTCAGTCACACATGGCTAAATCTATGCTTTAAAATAAAATGCACACCACAGCACTCATTCCAGAGATGCAAGAATCTTATCCATAAGGCAGGCTGAAAAAGTTCTGTCTAAACCACTATGAAATACAAAATAAGGGTTTTTTTGCTTCTAAATCATAAGTCTTCAATGACATCTTTTTATTATATATTAGGGGTGAGAAAATTAACACAAAACACAAGTGTGTGTGTCCCCGGTATGCCACTTCAATATTTTATTTAAAAAAGACCAACCTGGTTATTTCCCATCCTCACTAAGACTGAGATTTCCCAAGCTCTGTCATGTATTGGACCACAGAAAGCTTATTCTGCAATACCTCCTTTTCCAGTGTAACAGAATTCCAGAGCAAATATAATTTCAAACAAATGCTTGTATTTTGATTTTGCTTCTAGTTCACAGTTTTCAAGTTTAAATGATGTGGGTGTTTTTATTTTCATCTCCCCAGAACAGAGAACTTTCATAACATTAGATTTATCCAACTGATAGTGACCATTTAAAAGCAGATATCTGATCAGCTACCTGAGCTCTGTCTATAGTCACTGGAAAGAAACATCTCTGAAAGCAAATAGCATCTCAGAAGCCATTTTATCTTGGAAACCTGTCTTTAGATGGCCTGATCCCTTCAGGAGCTTCTCTCTTGATGGAGCAACAATATCTAGTGTAGATTAGACACCTAAATTTGGTCACTAGAGTAAGGGAGATATCAAAGTAATGATTAACACAGATGCAAGCCAAAAAAGTGAAAGGTCTCTGCTGTAAGTACCAAAACTACAGCTGACAAAAAAAATAAGTGATGCTTTATTTCAGGAAGCAACTGCTCCTTCATTTACAAAAGACAGTACAGTTCTTGAAAAGGCTATTGAAAATTAGAATGTTTCTTGCTCAGAGAGTAACCAGTCAGCTTCTCTTGTTTTTGTAGGGCCATCGTTCAGGCAAACGTAGCGGAAGAAATACAAAACAGAAAGCGCAGTTGACAAAGAATTCTGCAGAGGCAATGCAAAAGACCCAGTGGCAAAATAACCTCTGCAGTTATAGTTTTAATTTCATTTCCTTTAATTATTTTGCCTATTGAATGCACCGACACATACTTTGGCTCTAATCATCTCACAAATAGAAAACTAACCCACAGAAAGCCGAGCCTATAAATTGGTGGTTACTCCTGCATATCTCGGTACCTCCCTCTGCTGAGTTCCCACAAACCACTCAGCAAGGCCTGCTGACCTTAGTAAAAACTAATTCAATACAAAATTCAACCTCTAGTCAAACGGATTGGTGTTTAAACATTTATGAGAAAACAAGTTTTCATAAATCCTGGGAATTTAGAGGTTCAGTCCTCCACTCTGATACAGCCATTGCAACATCCCATAAAGAAGGTCTCTCTTTCCAGTGCAGCTCCCAAGCTGTACAAGCCTGGGATAGATTTGTCCTAAAACTTACATGATCCACTCCTGTGCCTGCAGCAAGGGCTCCCATTTTCTGCACAGATTTAAAATCCTCTCTTATTTAAAGCATGAGATGAGGAAGACAGTGAAAATCCACAAGATCCGTGCTGCTGAGAACATAGCACAGAGGATGTTTGCCCCTGGATTAACCTCTGGTAGACACTGCTCCACTGAATAAGCCCTGTTTATGGCAGTGGTAAATTTGGTGCTCAGACTATAAACTAAAGGAGTGTAAATATTAGAAAGGCTGGTTCTGATCTTGAGTTGGAAGCCACCTGAGAAATGGCTTCGCCTGCTGATGAGATACTGTACAAGGTCCACGGTACAATTTAGAGGGCCAGATGAATCCAGCGTAATTCTACTCTCTCAGCCTTGAAGAGGTAATCAATCAATTACTATTTACTGTCTTACCTGGATGCACTAATGAAGAAAAAGAACATGGTAAAGAGAGTCATGTTTAAAGCAACTAACTCTAACTATGGAAGAAAGAATGCTGCAAGCAGCTACTGAACTTGCCTGGCCAGCAATAAGGAAACAGCAGAAACACAGGAAAACCGGAGAAATAACTGACTATCACATATCAGGTGCTTGTGCCCTCAAATATCTCACCAGTCCTGACACTGAGCATCCTGAATAATGAGTATTGGTTCTTGAGAGGTCTCCCCACGGAGCCAAATCCGCACACGTCCACAATCTCTTTTGCCCAAATCCTGAAAATCCACCTTACTCATTAGCAGATACTGATGGATGTACAGCTGTGGAGAGAGTTGCAATTGTGTCAGGAGACACAAAATTATGCTCCTCACAGAAAAGCAGAGAAGACATTAAAGACTTTACCCTGCCCAACCTTGCCCCATAAATCCATCCAATGGGTGGGATTAACCAGCGATAGTCATTTACTGATCTCCCACAGTTTATCACCAAAATGTGGTGAGGAAATGTATTAATTTTCTGTTCCAGTATGAGCACAACATATGGCACTGCTATTCCAAAATTCCCAGAAATGTCTGCAGTTATCTTCCCCAGTTTATCCTTTTTGAGCAGGAAATCATACTTGTCTAATTGTCAGTGTCTGGGATTGCACAAATAAACAAAAATATACACCATCTGATTTTTTTCGTAAATGATCCTTTCGTAACGTAGCCTAGAGCATTACGTTTAGGTAAAGCTACTAAAATGCAGTGTGTGGTGTAGTGCACACATATGAAGCTCAAGTTACTTTTGTTGCAGGTAAATTGGATGAAGAACCCAGAATTAAGACTTTCTTGTATCAGTCCCTTTCTCTTCATCCTACTTGATGAAGGAATACATGCTGTCAGCACCTTGAGGCAGACAAGACCACTCTACCTGTGTTACTCCCTACAGGTATGTCTCAAAATCTTCCTACAGGCCTCCTGCAAAGAACAATCAACGATACCTAAACAATGTTTTCCAGCAGTTTACCATCATTGCGTTTGGAAGAGTCTTCCATACATTTCAGCCAAATTTGCCCAATTTTGTTCTGTCCTCGATTTTGGGGAGCAAACAATTTTCTTCCTATTTGAAAGGTTTCACACAACGTGCCTTTAGCCTTCCCTTCTCTAGACCAAACAAGTCCAGTCAGCCCAGCCTCTGCCCTTCTTTCTGTACCACTGCAGGTCCAGGCACCCCTTTTCCTCTACTTGATTGACCTTTTCCTGAAGGTGTAGTGACAGGCCAAGTAACCACAACAGGGTTCCTTCTGACTTTCAAGTTTGAACCAAAACCATAATCAAATCTACTCTTCTGCTCATTTTCATGTCAGATCTTTTACAAGCTTAACCTCTTTTACATTGTAAGACTTGCAGAATAAGCCTTTCTACCCGTGTATCCTTATATCATTACAGAAAAATCTATGTAGTCTGAAGGTCCACTCTGACGAGCAGAATGGAAGACTCCAACTAAACTGCTTCCAACAAAAAAATGAAGTATTCTGAACTTTAATAAAAAACAACCACAAAACCTGGGAACTTCTTCATAGATAGGTTATTTTCGGCTCTATAGGAAATTTTTGTGCAATCCACTGAGAGCTGCCTCCCCTAAACACATGGCTAACTCAATCCCTAGCATAACTCCTGGATTTACACCAGAGATTAGTTTTACTCTAGAAGTTAAGGATGGATGACCAATCCCTTCAGCATCTGAAAAAATCAGGTTTCTCACTTCAGAGCTCAGAGGTAGCTGTCGAACTTTCCTGCCTTTTGTTCAAAATAGCCACTGAAATCTGACTGCTCTGGACCCATTTCCCTTGCCTTTCCATCCACCAGTGAAAAATAAACTTCCTTCATGTGCAAGTTCTCTGTAAAGCATAGAGCTGATGGACAAGAATGAACTGGCAGTGTCACTACTGGAGCAAAAGAATTCATCAGTCCCACTAGAACATTTTTATTCCTGTTAATCAAAAGCATGGTAACATCTTAAACTCCAAGAGTCTGACTCAGAAGCTTCCAGAGCTTCCCAAAAATGATTCTGATCAATGGACCAAATTAATCAAAGAACAGAGAAAGATTCACAGCTTGCTGCTCAATTACAAGGGTGATTCACTTCTAAGGGTACAAGGCCTTAAAATGGAAATAACCCAAGCAAAGGAAAGGAGCAAATCAAAGCTCTTGGAAGAGCCATACCAGTGCAGAAGCAGGCTAAGGACAAGAATTATTTTTACTAGCTTCCAACTCCCACCCCATAAAAATTAAATGCAACTCAGAGGGAGAAGTGTTTGAATGAAGACCTGGGCTTGTAGCACCTCCTGGCAGAAATATAAGGTAACTCAAATTACTGCCGTGTCCTGCAGCACCAGCCATCCCAGCATCCCTCGATGCCGGGCAGACAGGAAGGCAGAGGCACCGGCACACGCACCTGAGCCTCTGGACAGTACAGCCAGGCTGCCTGGAGCTCCTGGTGCTTCTTGGACTTTTGAAAGATTACGTGCGGCGTCTGAGGGCCTGTTTCCTCAGCCAGGCAACGATCTGTCTCTGTGGCTGAGCTCATTGGGCTTTCAGAGTTGAGTGTTCTTTAAAAAACTTCTCAGAAAGGTAAGATTTGGAGACTGAAAGGAAACTCAAACTGGTGCCCTGCTTATCTCTCCTTTCCAATTCCCTGGAGCATTTCGGTCGGAGACCATGTGTGTCTCCATTTGTCTTCAGTCCTGTTTCCTGATTCTCTGCTGCTTCCAATTGTCACTTATGCACACAGAGATCTCTCTTAGGCTAACTAGTGGGGTCCTGCAGAGGAAAATCTTTTACTTCAAAAAAAAAGGTAAAAAGAAAAAAAGTTAAAAAGAAACCTAGAGTCAGAACAAAGCTCTTGTTTAACTTGAAGCCCAGAGTGCCTTTCTTTTCCTCATACTGTATATGCTATTGTTAACTTTCACCAGAGGAACAGATATTTCAGGAATCACTTCAGAGTTACCACCACAATGATTGATGACCGGTCAAAAGAAACATCCAGAAAGCAATAAGCTGTAAAAAAGGGGAATGCACTGAGCCTGGTTCAGGATTGCCTAGCTGTGCCTTTCAGATTTCTTTCATCACATCTGTGACTGTAAGCACTGCAGGGAGAGACTTTGTGGAATATTTGGAGGTGCTGATAGGTAATCCGTATTGCCATTGGTACCTACCTGAGGATAAAAGATTTAAAGAAATGGAAACACAAGGACTTGGGAGGGGGTTGCAAAAGAAAAAAAGACCAAGAACAGTGAGATTTATGTAAACCCACTGGGAGCACACTTTGATGAAAGATTGAGATTGCTTTGAAAGAGACTTTATGGAAGAAAAAAAGGCAGTGTTGTGTACAGGGAGAGAGGTTAGCTGGGTCACTTAACAGTCTGTCCTGATTTTCCCCGTTCTTTCCCTGAAATTGTGCAGATGCCATACGCGCCTCAGACAGCAAATCTTCCTCGGAAACAAAACATCACACAGAAGGGGAAACTTTTTGGAATTTGATCATCTTATGCTGCTGTTAGTGTCAAAACTCGAGACAGTTTATGTCTGGGAAGACAGAGGGGAGAAACATCACAGCAGAAAAGAGACTTGGTTTATATGGGAAGCAGGTGCACAAAGATGCCTCCCAACAAAAGTCTCTGCTGATGGGATGCCGGTATTTGCAGAGCCAAGACTCAGCCCAATACTAGTTAAGTAACTGCATGCTACCCACCTACATATTCCTTCCATCATCTCAATACAGGTGTGGTTTTTTCCAAGACTTCATCCTCTTTCGGATACACTATGAACCTTTTAATTCTGTATCTTCTAGTTCAGAATTAGAGCTCTGACTAGAAATACCTGCCAACGAGCATGGCTGACCAGTTGCTGTGTGCCATTGGTTCACATTAAAGCCAAAGGAGAGCCATAATCCAATCTAAGCGAGCCACATCCTTCAGAAGAAATGTAAACGTAAGCCCTCAGTGCAAGCTAGTCCCTTTTGGTTTTGCAGGAAAAAGTTAAGAAAGTTGCCTCTAACACAGGCAATTATGGCTTTAAGAAGAACATGGGCCCAACTGTCGGAAGTTTTTAAAACTTAAAAGTACAGAAAAGCAGAGGAACATGCACCATTAGCTGTGAAAGCAATAATGGAACTTTGATACTGGAAGCAAGACATATCTGAAATTGGATATTTAACATAAGAATCCATCATTCTTGTCTTTTTTTTGGTGAACATTTTACACAGAAGCACAAAGACTTCAGTGCTTCTTGTGTTTTCTCACTGCAGATCAGTGTACTGTTCATGCTTCTCTTCCTTTTACACTCGTAACTGTTGGAGGTTTGTGCTAAAAGACACAGTAACATGTAATACTGACTTTCAGCAATTTTGAGGCTCTTTTGCCACATGCACCAACTTCCTGAGATGGCAAGCAAGCATCTCAAATCAAAATACATAGAATCTAGGAAAAAAAAACAACACAACTTCATACCACTATCAAAACTTAAAGCTGTCTGGCACTTGAAGGCAATTTGATCCATTTGCAGCACTATGGATCGGTACTGAGCTCATTCAAAAAGAATCAATTAAGTTTCCACTCTGCCTACCCCACTGAAGATGATTTTCAACACAAAGGCATCGCAAAAGAGAGCACAGGTTGAAGTCGTGTCATTCCATGATAAGCACAGGAACCTGTTTCTACAAACCAGTTACCCGTGGAGGCGTACACAAATTTCTGCAGATCCCACCGAGAAACCAATGGTCTTTCAGCCAAACACAATAAAAATGCAAGTACAGCCACTGACTCTTATGACAAAGCAAGAAGGCCCAGCTTCCATAAGGATGGCTATATCCCTATATGAATTTCACATGGATTTAGTTTTTACTGCTTTAATAGGTAGGTAGAACATGCCAACAAGGAGCACAAACCCACTTGCACACAGCCCAGCATTAGATAATTTTCCCCCTCTACATCTGAGGACTGTTTGTCTTCATTATTTGGCCTGTACTCATGCAATGTTATGTTTAGGAAAAAACACACAGCAAAACCCTTCCTGGCCAAGACTGGCACGAAAACACCACTAGGAGGTTTGGTTTATCTTTTTTCATTTGGCAATATCTCTCTGCTAACAAACCAGGACACATTTCCCCTCTGTTGTTTGTTATCAGTGTCTCCATCAACCTATGTCCCAACTATAGTCCCAACTTTCCAGCAGATTATATTACACAGGAGGAAGTGTCAGAAGGTTCTCCCTTACTGCCAGACTTCTCATTAAATCCAGTAAATTTACATTTTCTGCTGACTTACTGCACTATTAAAACTGATGAGAAACTTCCTGTTCTTAGCAATTTGTCTGATACACCTACCCCAATGTCAAACACGATGTAACACCACCTCAAAGCCAGTGCCAATCATGAACATAATCCTGCGACTGCTGAACTCAGTCACAGAAGTTGGTCGAAGCAAGTCTAGTCAAATCCTTCCACAATGACTTCAAGAGAATTGGTCTCTTCTTGCTATAAGGACAACCGGGTTTTGTGAGAAGCATGGCCACCAGTATCCATCCAGGACAGCAGGAGCCCGTGGAACAGTACAGAGAGCTCCAGGCAGTAAATGAGTCAGTAGGAGTTACCCCGCTTGTTAAGGAGAATGGTCCTCTGACAAAGATGTAAGCTCAGGTACCTCTGTGAGGGACCACATTGTACTTTTGAAGCACACCAAAAGGTATTCATGGCAAAAAGTAGAGCCCATGTGGTCATCGGATGAATACCCCGCTCACAGCTCATCCTCCTTTCATTCAGCTGACTACATTGTTATCTTTCAGCATAGGACTTCTGAGAGGCTTTTTGCCTCCTCTTAGACAGGCTGAGAAAGGGCAGGTACAGGTTAAGTAACATATTGACCATGCTGCTGCTCCTGCAAACCTCTGCACAGGTCAGCAGCATGGCCCACCAGTGCCAGCCCCCATCACCTGCTCTCTCAAACAGGAAAGAAAAAAAAAAATGAATAAAGGTGTCAGCAGCTCTAGGGAAGAAGGGACAAACTTCTCCATCTGCTGGGTGCAAAGGAATCACTGCTCCTGTACAGGAATCTGTGTCTTGCAATGATCCTGCCCAGGAGAATGGCTGAAGAACAACCATCCAGCCCTCGCAGTATTATGCAGAGACACACCAAAGGATAGTTTGACCACAGACACTCACATGTAAACTAAAAATTGTGCCTTAAAGAGCCTCGTATTTGTTTGCAAGTCAGAGTTACCAAACAACATTCATTCTTCACAAAGATGAGTCTCTGCCTAACTCACTGGAAGGGGGCGAGACTCATTAGCATTGGGATGAAACGGGTTGGCTCAAAATCCCGACCGCCTTTTGGTGGTGGCTTCTGAGGACTTCAAGGAGGATTTGGAGATGAGAGCAAGTAAAGCTTAAAAGGACACTCTGAAAACCGAGAACTGCATATGATCAAAACCAAACTTTGTTTAGAAATTCCTCCTGATCCTCAAAAAAAATCTCTCAGTCATCCGAAACAAGAGCTCACAATGCCAAATGATCTGCCTGATGCTCACCTGTCCCAGGGGTTTCTAAAAGTTGCAGGCATAGGAAGATAAACAGTGTGGTAACTTGTATTCGCGACACACTTTTGTGTTACTCTAGTTTGAATGGCCTATTGTAAATACACTAAACATACTCAGAGCACACTTCTCAAAACACAAACAAAACCCAAGTAACTGGGATCTGAGGTTAGAGAAAAAATACGCTCTGTAAACAGAGGTCCAAGTATGGTACTTGCTTCTCAGCAGCACATCCCCTTACAGGCTCTGTGCAGCTGCGCCCATATCTGCACCAGCTCAAGTCCTTTTTCCAGCTCACTCTTGCCTTCTTCTCCAAGACCATCTAAGAAGCCAACCTTCTTCACTGGACACATGATCTGGAGGCTTTTCTGCACAGCCAGAAATTTCCTCCACCCCATTCCCCCACTGACAAACAACAGAAAGGGCGAATCAGTGTGAGAGACAATTTTAAAACCAAACAGCTTGGCAATCATTCCCCTGTTAAACCCAGGTTTGAAGGTCACCTTTATATTATCTTTAACGCTTACAAGACAAAAAAAAATGTTTCAGTGGTTCTAAGTGCCTACAGCTGTCCGTGGTCTGTAATGCCTAACATTTGTGCTCGCTCGCTCTCTCTGAGAGACTAGAGATGAGCTACCATATGCGAGGCAGGGTAATAAATGCATTAGCAACACATCTACCTTGGAGAGGGCATTGTTCCTCATATTTCCAGCTTGCATTAATACCTCTCTCTTGCTCAGTTCACATAGCCCTTTCACAGAGAGATATCATTAGCTTTTCAAGAGACACAAATAGAAGGGCATGCCTTTGAACTTCAGCTCTTTAAGGCATCACCCAGTAATAATCCAGGTTTTCCTGAAGCCTCAAGGGATCCAACAAACTGCTCTTACATGCAGCTGCTAAGCAGAGAATGCCAGGCAACATTTACACCTTCACAAATTATCGCGTGCATTTTCCATATTTGGCATAATTCTCCACCGAGGCACATTCTTTTTAAAAACTGCAGCTTTCCAGTTACAGACAAATTTGGATTACACCAGCCAATACCACTAAAGCAATGTCTGCCAAGGAAAACACAGACAGACGAGCAAAAGCACCTCACAACAGATCCTGAAGCACAATTCCAAGTCCTGCCCTGGATTCACACCACCAGTTGCTGCCACTGAGCCCAGCAACAAGTCAATACAAACCACTAACATGCCTTCACCATACGGGGCTGATGGGTCACCCAAGCTCAGGCAGGCAATGCCTGAATTTAGGTCAGCTGGATGTGGTCCTTAAGGCTGCTATTGCATTTTTTTTGCACAGGATAAGCCATTGGGGAGGGGAAAAAAAAAAAAAAAAGAGCTCTTGGTATATCTCACAGCAGGCAGACAGCCTTCAGCTGCAGGAGGTATTAACATTTAGCCACTGAAAGCAGTGGAGCCCTAACAATTTACAGAGCTCTGCTCACAGGCCTGGGGTTTCTTGCAGGGTTATGTCCCAGACCTGTTTTGTTGTTGGTTTATTTTGGGTTTTTTTTAAAGGTCCATTACTGTTTAGTAATGAAGAGCAAGGGTAAATGGGTTGTATTAATATAAAAGCAAAGAGATAATGCATGCAGATAAGTGCTGAATTGAATTATACAGTTATAAGTACAGCAAATGGATTTTTATATATATATATTGATCAGCACGCTTAAGAAATGCTTAAAAAACACTGAAACATGAAATAGATTTTTAAAAGACCCATCAGCAGCTGCAATTCCTCAGAGCTTCCCCAAGTATGAAGCACCTAGATATCTGCTTCAACTACGGGTTGGAAGATCAACAGCATAAGTAGATACTTTGTTTTTCTGAAGCAAAAAGGATTGATCTCACAGCTTGATTTTTGCTGATGTAAACCTGCAAGATTTTTCCATAATTTCACCACCACCAATTAGGAAAAAGCACATCAAGGTTAAGAAGCGTTATGCTCAATAATCTTGATCTAAATTAAGAGCCAACAAGACAGACCCACATAGTCTCAGAAAAATTTAGTTGTAACTGTGAGCTTCATTCCTAAAACAAATTAGACATTAGCTCAAATACCTGCAGGATCTCTTTTTTTTTTTTTTACTAGTCAGCCTCAAAAGACACTTTAAAAAGACAGGAATTTGTACTCTGTCCAAAGACCTCTTTTCTGCTTCCCAACCTACCTACTGCTAAAATCCACTGGAACTTCCTGGTTCATTAAAAAAAACCAATAAATAAAATCTTAGATTCACCTTACATCACACCTTCCGATACACAAATTCAAAGCAGTGCAAGTTTGTGCCCCCTAAAAAAAACAAAATCCCAGGAATCTGAGAGTAGAGCACCCCAAGGCAATTACTCCCTAGAAGCTACAACCCTCAGCTAAACAGCAGCAATTTATAACAGGCATATATCCAACACAATTCTTTACAGCAAACATAAAAATGAATCCCAGTATTACTTTTTTTAATCATTCTGGGAACCTCCACCTTTAGGCTTACCTGGTTTAGTTCCTCTTTGTAAGGAATTAGGAGCACGTAAGGCCAGGGATTGCTTCTGAGGAGCAAAGGGTTGCTTAACCTTGACCTGATCATTTATAGCTGTGACCACACCTGGAAACTGTTACCCAGAATGGGCTCTCCTCAACACCTTTTTGCCCCCTTGCAATTAGTCTTTTTTTTTCTTTTCTGTTTTGTTTTTTTTTTTCATCTATATAAAGCTTTGGGAAAAAAATTAAAATTGTTGGTTTAAAAGGATTAAGCTGCATTACAGTAGTGCAGCTTGAACCTTGAACAACGTACACATCTGAAAATAAGACTTTCTCGTATTCAAAGAACTTTTCTTTTGAAACAAAATGGGAAAAAACCATGAATTTTATAGTGAACTGAATTTCATTATTATTTCCTGATGGGATATGCTTACTTAGGACTAGAAATTGGGATTCATCTGGTCAGATTTAAATATCTGTATCTGACTTGGTTGTCAAGGCTCCTCTAACAATCAATGAAAATTGAAGTGGCACTTCTAGGGCACAATTATTTTCATACAAAAGCAGGCTCCTGAAGAAAATTAGGTGAAGAACACCTATTTCTCTTGGGAAGGGCAAGCTGACTAACTCAAATGTAGACAATTGCCTTGTACATGCATGAAGCTAGTAGCTGATCTGAGGAACTTCATTTCAAGAAAAACTGGGTGTGGATGGTCGTGCTCCAGCACTGGGTGCTTCTGGTACCTCTGAGCCTCAGAACATTTCCCAGGCTTCCAAGAGTAAATCCAGAGGAAATGGTTTTGGTGTGAGGATGTGAAATTATTAGCTCAGTGAGGTTACCACTAACCAGCAGCTGGACAGTATTTCCAAAGGGAACACCACAGAAGGTGAATCGCAGGCGTGCTGTTCTACCTGTTGCTCAGAAAAGCTTTCCTCAGCTTGGCATTACTTTTGTATTGATAAAAACTATAGACTGAGACAAGTGTTTTATACTCCTTTTTATACAAATTTTATTTGGGAGGCTGGGAGAGGAAATAATGTGAGCTATATGCCAAAGATTATGCAGCTGGAACATAAAAACTTGATGTTTTCAGACTCTAGTCAGAAGAATCCCAAGGAAAGAATTGTGGGACTGACAACAAGCGGGAAGCATGAGAATTAGAACGCACAATAAGAGTTTGGGGAAAAACATGATTTAGTAGAGAACGATGCTGCACAGTTAGGACAGGCTTTAAGCAGAAATTATGGAGCCAATTAACGTTCATACCGCATTTTTGTTCGTCCGCACTATTTTAGAGTTTTGTATCAACACGACACTGCCAGAGAACCTTAGAGACAGGAGAGAATAAAACCAGTGAGTTTCCTGCATCGTGAGGTCTGTGTTTTTTGGCAAACTCATCTTTGAAGACGTTTTACATAGATCCCACTTGTTTCTTCTGCTCCTACAACTACGAGCTTATTCTGCCCATGGGCTCTTTTTGCAATACTTCACAAGTATAAATACAGAGGTAGCAAAAATGGAAGCACTATCTTCACAACCTCTGAACAAGAAGAGAGACATTTTGACGGATACCTGAAAGGCTGTGCTACCACACCCCCCTGAATTGAGCCCAAATCACCTCTGCCTTGCTGCCATAGTGTTCTAGCTATGCGTCGACACCACGTTCTCACTATGGGGAAAGTGGCTGCTTTTCCTCCTGTAATGATAACAGAACTTCCTTCCTAATTCATTCTGGAGATTTGAGTGTCACAGAAAGGGGATGCTGCTCTCTGTGGCTGGCTCTGAGACACACAGGAAGTCTCCACATTATGCTATGAGGATGGGGTCACTCACATTACTTACTGTGTCTGTAGTTTACACTTTTCAATTAGGAGGTAATCAACATGCCATTATGAGTAAAAATTGTTGGAATGACCTTTGGACTGTTTTTTTCATCTGGTGAATCCCCAGGGGCAGCTTGACTGAAGGAATGGCAGGAGAATGAGCTGAGCTAGACTCATGATAAATAAGAACAATTATCACACTTATTATCTGATAAATAATGTATCATGATTTGCCATTAATCCATCACAAAACACCCACTTCAGGAAAAAGCCTGCAGCCTGACTTCCTTTTATGCATCTCCGCTTAGTGTCAGGTATTGGTGCTAAAGGAACATAAAAGGAGTGTTTACTCAGAAGCGGAGAGCTGCCTCTGCAGCCTTGATCATTTCAATCAGGGAAGATGAATTATGGCCCTCCTAGAAGCAACAAATTGATTCTTCTGACTTACCGCTGCATGTTTAAGTATCAGAGACCCATCGCAGGAAAAGGTACTAAACACTCCGACCCTCTAGCTCAGAAAAGACTTCAAAGCACTTCACACATTACAGAGATTATTCTCCTTTTTTCATGAGTAAGTGCAGTAAGGTAGAGGACAGGCAGGCCAGGTTTTTTTTCCAAATGCAGTGCCCGAACAGCAGGACCTGGCCTCGTGAGCAGGGCAGCCTGCCCTGGGATTTCTCTAGGGACTCCTGTGCTTGCTGCTCCCCAGCTTGTGGGTCCTCACCCCTGCCACCGGGACAGATCAGGGTATCAGATTGCACCCTAACACATCTTAATCACACATTAATCAGCACTGATATCCATTTTCCATAGGGTGTATTACTTGCTGCCCCACAGTCAGCTGAGTTGTGATTGCTGTAGGGACCAGGGGCACTGGGCTGGAACAGATAACTTCTGTTTCTGTCTGATATCGTTCTGTCCACATTTGTGAATGAAGCTCTTAATTTTCTAGCATCCTAAATGGACCCCTACTTAAAATGTTCAGACTTTTAGGTGAAGTATCACCATTCATATTACATACCCACCCTTAATGGAAGTGGCTTGATTAAAAAACACAGAAGAAATCAGTACCAAAGCCAGCACAAAAACCAGATTGTACACTCCTGCCCCTGGCGTGGTTATCTTGCATAAAAAGGTCCCTTTCCCTGAATGAGGTCAGTGTCTGGAGATTAAACCCAGAGAAAGAACTCACCAACTAAATAATACTGTTCTCTAGCAAAGAATAATACAGACTGAATATGAATTTACTAATCAGTACTCAGCAAATGCTGAAACTATACATAATCCATTAAATACACTCTAAATGTAGGGAGGAAAGAAAAAACACTGTCCTGCTGCAGGCTTTCATTAAAGCAATTCCAACAAGCAAAAATGCATTCTAGCCACACTCTAGCCAGGCCCACTGACCTGGACTTTTTGAAAATTCACTACTTTTTTCCCAGGATATTCAAATTATTGATCCAATAAGCATATGGTTTTCTTTTTCTTTGTTTTCCTTTTTTTTTTTTTTTTTTACTATTAGTATTTTTTTCCTTTCATCTCATTTCTGCTTTTATATCCTTTAACCCAGGTCCCTGTTATAATTCTAGATTTGAAAGTCAATATTTAACAGCTGTGCATACTCGATCAGGCATTTAAAAAGTCTTGTAGACATCTGGTCCTAATTTTTCCAGTATTTTCTTCATAAAGTTCCTAGTATTTCTTTTCCATCTTTGCATTTCTTCTTGTGTGCCCCTGATCCTCCTAAAACCATGCTTTGCCTCCACACCATAAACAATGAAGTCCCAAGTAAATCCCCTAGTACCAAAGCGAATGGAAAAAAAGAAAGAAAGACTAATTTTCATGTAATATCACATGGAGAGAAAAAAATGTTTTCCTTTCCAACCCATAGAACTATTTGGCTGTTTCAACCACTGTGTTTTCAAGTCTAACCCAGAACTCAAAAAAATCACTTTAAAAGGATATTTGAACATAGGTTTCAGAAAATATGCATTTTCAGGTAACTTGCACAAAATCAGAAGCAGAAGAGGGCCAGAGAGAGAAGGGGAATATTGAGGAAAAGGCATCAGGCTACCAGAGGAAAGGACCAGAAAAAACGAGGCTACTAGCAGAGGAAGAGTCTGGGAAGAAATTTAAAGGAAATTTTACCTTAAATTTTACTTTTCCATGACCTAAACACAAAAAGCCCCCACAACAGTTAACCTGGAAAGAAGGGCTGATTAACTAGGGATCTTCCCCACACACACTCCAAGCCTTATTTTGATTTCTCCAAATGTAGTTCAAAAATACCAAATACTTCACAATGACACTGTCACTTTTCCTGTAGGTGTCCAGCTGTATTTTCTCAATGGTTGAAGTCCTGAAGGCTTCATGGCCAAATATACATAATCTTAAGGATGAAAACTATTTTTTTAGACCTTCTACTTCTTTGTTGAGCTCCTAGCTTCTTAGAAATCTTTTTTTTTTTTTTTTTGAGGATTAGCTTGTTATTAAAAAATTTTCAGCAATAATCTGGCACGGCTGGAGTTTTTATTTAATGAGGTGTATTAATCATTAATCATATTTCCTAAAGCTCCATTTTACTGGAAGAATGACATCTTTACAGAGTATTTTTCATACAGAAGTTAACAGTTACGCCAAATGGGTAAACACATTTTGAGGGAGTGAGATGATCTAGCAATAAGTCCAAGATAGCCACATAAGGACAAGTATTTTTCCTGTTTAAGTACCTGCTTTCATGCCCATGTTCCTATTTCTGTTTTCAGCACTCCTAAAGTTTCAGATTGTGGATTTTCCTGGGACTATCCTGTGCCTAAATATGATATTTCTGGCTTTTGCATTTGAGCAAAGCTTATTCATCCACTCAAGGAAAATATTTCTGTTCTTTTTTTTATTAATATATCATCGATGCTAAAAGTTGAAAATAGAAATCTGACAATAATTTTCAAAATTTCTGTGGAGAAACCTGAATCTGGTTGTCCTTAAAATACATACAACTTCATAACCCTGTGGTGACAAATAAAACCAACAGACCACTATGCCTAAGCCTGTTGGGATAGTTCTTCTTTCTAAAATTTCCTGGAGTATTCTTCACAGTAAAGCAGAAATCAAATATATTTTGGGCCAGTCTAAGAACACTATCTTATCTTTGAGTAAAAAGAACAGGTAGAGGTGAGGCAATTTTGTCCATGTACTGTCTAATGAAGGAAGATAATCAGGAATTTGAAGGCAGACAGCACTGCCAAAGCAGATGAGCAGGCCCTGGCTGAGAAAGGCATTTCTCCTGTTGCTCCTTGCTTGTAGTGCTATTATTCTCACATTAAAATCCAGCAGGGGAAAATATTGAAGCAGAATGAAGCAGATATTGCTAAAAGGCAAAGGCAGGGGTGGGGAAGAAAGTTTACTTGGTCTGGAAGAGCACTAAAAACTGAGCAGCTCTTACTTAGGGCACCCTGTGTCTCCAAGAAGTGCTGTGCCTCACAGCTCCGACTGTCATTAATGGGGCCGAGGTGCAGTTGGGCTTATGGGATCTGACAGTGCACAGTATCTCTCAGGAAATTTCCAGCACCCACCTAGTCAAGCTGGGAAATAAAGTAACAGCATGAAAAACTGCTACCTTCATGTGCACACATGCAAACAAACAAAAAAAGAAACGTGACATCACCACAAATTGCAGGCTAAAGATGATTTAAATAAAACAAAGAACTGATAAGATGATTTAAAGCAGAAAATAATTAAGTGTATAAAATCGGGAAGCTCATGCTAGAAGGATGCCACAGTTTTTAAATATCATAGAATGGCTTGTGTTGGAAGGGACCGTAAAGATCATCTCGTTCCAACCCCCCTGCCATGGGCAGGGACACCTCCCACTAGACCAGGTTGCTCAGACCTTCATCCAGCTTGTCTTAAACATTTCCAGGGATGAGGTGTCCCCAACTTCTCTGGGCAACTCGTTCCAGTGTCTCACCACCATCAGAGTAAAGAACTTCTTCCTAATGTCCAATCTAAACCTAACCTGATCTAGTTTAAAACCATTGCCCCTTGTCCTGTCACCCCAAGCCCTTATAAAACATCCTTTTCCAGCTTTCCTGGAAAGATCTTGTAGAAGGAATAGCCAGTGGCAATGAGCTCCTAAAGGCCTTTGAGAACAGGCCCAGTTTCAAAGGGCTGCAAGGAAAGAAATAAACTGCCCATCTTTAGGAAGGATAGCCTAACAATTAAGAAGACCAGAAATTAGAAACTCACATTCCAGTTATTGGCAGATAGGCAACCACAGCATCTTTGAAGTGTGTTGGGAAAAAACAGACCGAACAAGCTGGACAGCAAAAGATGGGGAAATATTGGATAGCGTGGGGTAGGAAGAAGCAGCATTACCCAGACACCGTTCCCTTGTCATCACGACTACATCATTACTATCTCCTTGTCATTCTGCCTACACTCAACAAGCCATTGAACACAATGGGATTCTATAATTATTTCAATTCTGATTTTCAGCGTTGGACATGCCACAACGCTTTCATTCTTATCCTCTTCAAACTTAACGATGCAGGACTGTTGGCAACGCAATGAGTTGCTGAGCCAGCAGAGGGAGCAAAGAAGGATGGGTCATTCTCTCAGATAACTCCAGTGTTGATCTGAGATTTAATTTCAACTAGAATATTAACAGCAGAACAAATTAAAAAAATTAAAATTGCATTTTGCAATATGTGCAAAACTATAGATTAGATTAGACTGCATATTAATTCTGTCTTATGATGGACTGAGAATTAAAGCAAAAGCTAAAATTGCAACCATTTTCGTAAGACCAGGACTTTCAGCACCTCCCTGCCTCAGTCTGGACTTGTAAAATGGGAGCCATAACACTTGTTTGCTTCGTAATACTTGTGTTGGGGAAAATATGTTCAGATTGTCAAGGTTTCAGATGTTACAGGCTGGGGAACAGCAAATGTTCTTTAGCTCAGCTGGATGTGAGTCTCCAGACTGCAACCCCTGAAGTGACAAAACAGAATTTGGTTTGATATGTCAACATCAACCTGGTACTCCTGACATCATCTGCTCAGCAGCAGCATCAGCACAAGCTCTTCCAGTAGCTTTAGGCAGAATTCATTACTGCTCTCTTATGCTGGTTGGCAAGTGCAAAATGACTGCAAAGTATGTAAGGTCTGGGTTTGGGGCTTTTCAAAGAGGGCTCCTGGCAGGAAACCCGAGAGTTGGTGCCAGGTCAAGAAGGGAAATTGGGAATATGCCATGATGAGGAGAAGGTGCAGCTATAGGTGCCCTGGCTGCACCCTAGCTCTGGTTCTGTACCATCCATATCGTGGCGTGTTATTTAGGGGAGCAGAAAGAACTACCTTGGCAACACAGGCACAGGAGAGGAACAAGCTGCCTCACTCAGACCTTTGCGACGGGCTGTGTGAGAGCACAGGCGTGGACTAGAGGAACTATGGCTTCCCCAGCATTGGAGCCGTTCTGCTGAGCTGCTGCCATCAGGGTTTGAGCTGCTGTCACGAGCACATTCATATGTGCAGGCTGAAGCTGATAGACAAGAAATTGAACCTGAAAGAATCCTTCCACTGATGCTTCTTTTCATCAGCTCGCATTTCATTAAATGTCACTCATTTGCATTGTGGGGCACCGCATTACTATACTTAGCCTGCCATTAATTGCAGAGCTGGCGGAGCTGCACCAGAAAGAGCCGCAGCCAGACGCTCTGATAGCCTCCAGGTAGGCAGAGTCTTGGTACACAGAGACTCTACGTGTGTTTTGGGATCTAGAAGCACTACAGGTGACAACTGTGCAGCCAGTTGCTCTTTTGGCCTCACTGCCTTTTTCTTCTCTAGTGTCTTCTAACCTGCCTGTCAGGCAACTTGCTTTGCTTTTAGTACACTTGGAACAGGAGCGGTTCAGCCTACAGCCGCAAAAAAAAGGATGTGAAACTTGCAAACAACATTTAATAAATCTCTGTATTATTTTAACCAACACTTAATGCCAAACAGAATAGATGTCAAGCATGAGACACGGTGTATTTGCAGAGCATTGTTTACAAAACTCAGTCACTCTGAGCAGCTCCCAGAGTGCTGTGGCAGCCCTGAGGTGACACACTGCTGCTTCTCTGTGACAGCTTAACAGATCTGCAAAGCGACTGATGGAGCGGGGCAGCTCCAGCTCTGCCCCCTGTCCCACCACGGTCCCCCTCACGCCTTCCCACGCAGGACTGCCGGCTGCCCACAGCCACGCTGGGAGCAGAGCTGGCCCCGCCACGCCCTGTGGCTCTGCACAGCATGACTGCGCTGGAGGTCACTGCAGCTGCAGATGAAGAAGGGGCTCCTCTGAGTATCATCTGTCACTTGTGTTGTCACTGGAGAATTAGGAAGATCAGCTCAATCAAAGACCCCTCTGACACGCTGGAAACAGCTTAATGCGCTCCATCAATTCTGCGAGAGACTCGTGTCAAACGATTCAAAGGTTGAGAGCGCGCACAGGTTAGGAAGAAGCCAGAGGCTTCCCACCAGCCAGCAGAGTCCACACATCACACCACCTCCCTGTGTCTGACTTAGAAGTGTAGGCCCAATCCTACCCTCACTGGAAACTCAGAGTCAGTATTCTCTCACCATTTTTGTTAACGCCCTCATCGCTGTATCTACTTCCTTCCAGAAGTGTATGATATGATGGAACAAACTCACCTCATTTTCCTTCCAACTGGAAACTAATGCATGGGATTTTAGTTATTGATTCATTGTTGGTTCGTTGGCTTTATTTTTTAAAAAAACACACTGCTCTGCGTGTGCTTGTTATTGAAAACAAGCTCTGCCTGCACAGGGCAGCTGCAGGATCACATGCTGTGGGAAACCTCTCGTGTGGTGTTTGATGTACCGTACCACAAATCTCTTGCTTCTGATTTAGCACCTTTCTTTGGATTCATGTAAGCTGTTCTTAATTGGAACTGTTGTGAGTTTTAGGAAATTAAGAATCGAGACAAAGACTAAAAGCTACTTGAAAGAATTTAGAGCAGAAAAGCATTTTGGTTTAGAATATATGGCAATGACAAAGGGAGCTTTACTTAAGAGGAAGTGAAGAAAAAAAAGCACTGATCTTTCAAAACCAGAGATCAGTGATAAACTTCAGGATCAGACATTTCAAAGACTTCAACCATTTTAAAGTCACACATTCCAAATTTATGTGCCAAACGTTTTATACTCCCACCACTGCAAAAAGCTAGGGCTAGTCACTCAGCTGGTGAATGCAGATTGAATTCGGTGTAGCCTCACTGGTTAACACAAACTGATCACCCCATCCTTAGATTGGTAAAATTGCACAAGCTGTAATCCTTCATCCAAACCAACCAGCTGTAGAATTCATTTTCATTAGGATTCGGTTTCACTTAAGAGTTCGCACGATGAGATGTACACATTACATCCCAAAGAGGATGCACAGCTGTGTGAACAACCTCAATTGTTCCCCTAAGTTTAGAGATCATTTTTGAGGACCTGGCCATATGTGTTTCCAAGAGTCTGCAATGTCAAGTACAAGAAAAAAGGGAAAAGTAATTATATACCTAGAAAAATAAAGAGAGGAAATTGCTGATAACTCATCATAAGCAACAATTAATCTGATCTTTTAACCAGCCATATCTGTCTTACTAATACACAGGGGAACTACAACTGTACCTGCCACAACCTAACACCAGGATTTGGAAGGTCTGCTAGCAAGTTGAATCAGCAAGTGTAATCATCTATCTCGCCAAAAAAACGATTCAACTGAAAGCCCCCCTAGTTAGAGCAGCACAGAACTGAGCAATTAGTCAGCTCAGAGCTCCATGTTGCTGCAGCTAGCCTGTTTCCAGCATCTGAGCTACCCAAGTGTGATGTGTTTATACCGCATGAAGGAGTAACCTTGCCCTTAGACGTGCCCTCGCGCACAGTTTCTCTTTGACTTCAACTTTGTAGTAAGGGATAGTAGTTTATCGCTGCCTCACACTAACTTCTGTGGTCAGTAAGGAAAGGAGTCTTTACTCTCCTCTTCACTCCAGTGTCCTCTCGCATTTCTCGCCCATCCACTCTGGAGAAGAAAGGCACCTCGCACATTTGAATCAATCCCTCAGAGCAACGGTTTCTTATTGCAGGGACGCGGTCCAAGGTATAATGTCATCCTTAAAGGTCATGCCCATCCCGTTCACTTTCTTTAAAGAAAAAAAAAAAAGTACACCACTTTTAATGTTTTTCTCCTGAGAGGGAAAATGACCTTTCATTGCAGAAAAACATACTAGCAGCTCCATTAGCGCTGGGGAGTCAAGTCCTCACTGCTTTGATTGAAGAGCTGTGTGAATAGCCAGCCTCCTCTCGCTGCTCTAAAACCCGAATGCCACATTTCCTGCTGCTAACACTGGTTGCTGTCAGTTGTGCTGAATGCAAATGGTACGTATGCCAGTTCCTGTATGTTGCAAAACTTCCTTTTACTTAACTTAAAAGGAAATCTGTCCCTTTCCAGCCAAAAGGCACGACTTTTAATGCGTCACATCAAGGAATGCCAGACATGGTCTGGTATCAATGGTTTCAATGTTACATGTGTACCTATACCTCCAGTAAGCATATATATTAAAAGTTTTTTACAATGTAGGATAAGCCATCATTATTAAAGTACCTTACAACCTTGTTTATGACACTCTGTTTAACTGATAAAGTTCATTATTACTTAAGTTGCTCTATGCAGAGATATTCTTCCTGCTGCAGATACAAAAGGTGTTTAGCCAATTAAGCTATTTGAATAACTAAGTATCCTTGATTGTCTCTGTTCACTTCCTTGCAGATCTTCATTCCTAAAGGAAAGCTCTGACTATATGGGAATATGGGGGAATTACCATGTTTCCCTATTTCTTGCCTTTTTGTGATAGAAAATGCACACTTTGGAATAATGAATAATCTTTTTTTATCACGATGACTAGTTGTAATTAGAAATCAATACTATGGATTTCTGTAGGGATGTAGAGGCTGTGCCTCTGTTTAGCTTTGGTTTAACATACTAAACCTTTGAGCATTACCCAGAGCATATAGACTACTTTAAAAACATTAATATCCAGGACGTTAATAACAGGTATTTATTATGCAACCTACCTGATTTTTGAAGACATGTATCTGGGTATCACAGATGATGCCTGAAGAAACCCAGGCACTCGCAGAGTGTCTCAGGACCAGAGGTTCCTGTAGACTGGACTTACCCACTGTTGTCACACATCTGCTTCCAGAAGCTCAGTAAGAGCAGGGATGAGTACTGATCTGTACAGAGTAGCACAGACAGAACACCACCTGTAAGTTACATTTCACATGCATTTCTACTAGTTTCTTTCATGGCTACAGATTTGCCAAGGTTATAACACCTCTTTGTTTAGTATTCCTTTGGCGTAATACTACATAATAGTAGCAGTATTAGTAGAGACTTTCCTCCCTAAAATATTCCAAGTCCAGCATGTTAGTACCTCCTCAAGGTACTAACATCTTCCATGCATTCACCAGGATCTATTTGAAAGGCACTGCCCTGCACGGTGGAGTAAGACTGACTTTTCTGTGTCTAGTAAGCTCACATATCAGTGCAGGTCTTCAGCAAGCCTTGCCCCCCATCATTACTGCCCCCCAGCAACAAGCACAGTCTTTGAAACTATTGGGAAACCAAGGCACAACATAAGGGAAAAAAATCAGTAAGAATAACTTAATTGACATTAATAACTTGCAGGATGTTTTTCAGTTAAAGGTGATCAAAGGAACAGCTAAGCTGGCATTTGAAATCCAGGGGGCAACTTGTGTTGCTCGAGTTTGTGTTGTTTATGTCAGCTGTATTGAGTCTGTTAAGGAGACGTGGCCTTTCCTGACCTGCTTCCAAGACAAGCCAAGTGTGAGCGTATCTGCCAAGTCCAGCCGAGCCCTGTTGCCTCCCACCAGCCAAACAGCCCAGCTCCCACTGCAGCCTCACCTGCTCAAGAGTGGCTGCAGCTGGGAATACTGTTGTGACAGCTTATTGTCTGGAATTCACTTCAACAGAAAAAAGTCTGGAAACATCCTCTGTGTACCCCAGCCTTGGGTTTTCTTTGCCAGACAGAGGCGTCCCTCTGCATGCTGCCAGAGGAGGACAGCCATGTCAGGCGAGGCGAGACCAGGCCAGGCCGCTCCTCTGGCTCCGCCCCCAGATCCCATCTCCCCAGAGGAGAAGCTCGTGTTTCCCAACCCTCTCCGGGGAGCCAGTCTTAGCCAACAGGCTGTGCATTGGCTCCGTCCTGTCGCTGCCGGGAAGGACTCACCATTCCCAGGGCTTCAGGGCCCTGGGCTGGGCTGAAGCAGGGCCCGGGGCAGGGCAGGGGAGGCTCCAGGCAGAGCCAGGCTCCAGCAATACTTACATGGTGCACCTGCATGAAATGGTGCTTCACAGGCCTTCCTCGTAGCTGCCTACCCCATCTGACTCCTTTTTTAAATAAAATATGTGCTGCCTGATGTGCCATCACACACATGCTGCTGATGGGTAGTTAAAATGGAATGAGAAGTGCATCACTGACAGTCACTGTGTAGTTTGGAAATCTGTGACCAAAGGTGAAGAGGTGCTTGAACCACTTAAATGAACAGTTTGTCCAGCTCAATACCCAGTCAGTGATGGTCTGGGGGATCGTGGGTGTCCTATCAACGTTATAATCGGTGCCACCTACATTACATCTATCGTAGTTCATTGTTACAAATGCTAATTTATGCCTAGAAAGTAATAGCTTCATTTCTTACCTCATGGAGAAGCAGGTAAGTGAAAGCATACTTCTGCAGAGCAGAGGAGATTATCAGGGGGCTCAATGACAATTGTCATTTACCTTTGCCAAAACACCATTCTGCTAGGATGCTCTAGGAGAAAACAAGGACGTTCAGATCCTAATACAAAGCAGACAACACAGAGCTGAGGGAGGAGAGAATCCACAGATCAGCCATCTCCGTTCATCACTACAGCAGGTACAGGAGCACTGCTACCTAGTTCATCTCAAGCAAAAGGCTTTTCAAAGGCAGGAAATAAAAAAAACAAAACAAAACAAATGCAGAGAAATCCTCACGCGAAGCCCACTGCCTATGAAGCAGCATTCATCCGATAGCAGCCCGTGGGGAGAGGAAAGAAAGCTGCAGATTCAAATGGGCACCTGTCAAACAGGAGTCTCATCCCGTTCAAAGGGGCCTCGGTCACTGCTGCTGCCACCACCAGCACAGCTGCAGGGGGGACAAATCCTGCTCTGACTTCTTCCCCCTCACAGAGGCAGCAAAGGGTTTCCTTGGGGAATGGGGGGAAAAAAAGAGCTTCTACTCATCCCAGTGAGTCTTGGGCTGATGCAACAGGTGAATATTCGGGGTGCTGCTTTTACAGCTGGTCAGCTGTGCTTACCAGAAATAGAAAAAAAATAAAACTTATTTTAGGCTGTCAGTGGCAGAGGTTTCAGTGGAGTTTCTGCCAAGAAAGGTCCTTACAGTCCAAGCACTACTCCAACTAAATAATGCATTTCTGAAAGCCTTAAATAAAAGAAAGATCTTGCTGGAAATAGCACGGGGAACTCTTATTCTCCAAGCATGTATTTTTTGCAGCAGAATCGCTGTCCCTCACTAGCAGTCCTGCTGATAAGGAAAAATACATGTTCTTAATTTGAAGCTAGCCACACTCAGAACTTGGTAAAAGGGGAAAATTATCCAAATGGAGAACAGATATGAGCCCCAAACAGCCTGTACTCTTCCCACCAGGCCAGACAGGAGTAGCACATGCAGCACAAGCTCCCTTCCCATCAGGACATGAGGTGATGCTGTTTTAGCCAGACTTATTCAGCAATAAGGTAAAACTTTTCTCCTACTGGCCAGATCACATCCCTCCCAAAGAAACAATAAATGAGGGGGGAAAGGAAAGTAGCAGCAGTGATAGACAATTCTATCTGTACCCAAGCAAAAACCACACAAGAACATCTGGACCAAAAGAAATTTGCCTCACTTCCAGTAAAAA
>VWZK01006520.1:58561-101148 GCA_013396935.1 Baryphthengus martii | reverse complement strand
AAAAAAAAAAAAAAAAAAAGACAGCAGAAGACAGCAAATTCGGAAAAGGGAGAGCAGTTTTAATAGCAGGGATGAGTACTGCCATCTAGTATCCCCACTGTGATAAAGGAGACAATCCTTTCCTTGGAAATTTAAAGTCCAGGCTGTAGACATTTTCATCTGTCACTGAAAAAAAATACTTTTATACTGCATGTCAGTATTTTTTGCTCTCTCTCTGTCATGTACAGCTGCAACACCAATGGAAAGAGCCCTTGCCTCCATCTTGGATTAATACAAGTGACATTTCTCCTCGACTATTTTTATATAGCTACTGTCAGTCATATCAACTTTAAAATCTCATTCTAGTCAGGACAGCCTTGAAAACGCTGCCTGACTTCCCTGGAAGTATCTGCAAGTATTCTTTTTATTATTATTATTATTATTTCCATGATGATTTTTTTTTATTTTTATGTTTTTTATAGTTTCTCTTTTCTGTAATGTGGCTGGCAATCCCATAAAGCAAACAGAGAGCAAAGAAGCAAGCCCTGGAAGCCACAAAGTGTGGAATTATATCTAAATATCTCAATTTAAAAAGCACTTTTCCTCTAAATGTCCTTCAAGCTTTAGATTTACCTTCTGGAGAGCCTGACCTATTTTTAGTTCAGAGGGTCAGGAGACCTTTCATTGCCAATTGCTATATGGTCAGCCGTTCAAAAGTTATTGACCAACTAGGAGAGCAATGGTACAAAACTGTTTTAGGCCTCATGACCCTGTCTCAGCCAAATGGATTGTTTTTGAGAAGCCCTGAGGATAATGAATTACATAGCCAAATAGACACATTAAAACACTGTGGCTGCAGAGAAGATCAAAAAGTGGTGTGGTGATGATAGGCCGTGATTTAACTCTATAATGAGCATAGGTCAGATAGCGGCTTTTAATTTACTTGGAACACAGTTGTTTGCATGTTAAGACCTCCGTTCCTCCACCAGGCAAGGGAAGCTAAATACATGACTCTGAAATCTCTTCACAGTTTAATCTCCGTGAACTTGCCTCACACCATTTACCTCCCTTACAATTAATTTTGGGACAATGTCAGGCGAATAAACATACAAACAAAACCAAAGCAGGAAAAAGTGCTGTTCTGTGGCAAGGCAAACCTCTCTCAAAGAGAAAGGAGAACAAAAGAGAAGGTCTGGTAAGGGATGAATGAAGTAAGGGACCCTAATATTTTAGTAGGTTGCCTATGAATCTTATATAAAGCCACAAGAAGGGGAAATTGATAACGGTGCACACAATGCAGTTTCTTGCGCAGCAAAGCCGGGACTTGAGCACCGGTGCAGAAGCATAACGGGGTGTGCCAGCTCTTGAGAGCCAGGGCAGTTCTCCCCTACTCCAAGATGGGTGAAGGAGATGGCAGCTGAGGGAAGGGTATAGGGTGTAGTAGCTTGGCAGA
This sequence comes from Baryphthengus martii, assembly GCA_013396935.1. NCBI lineage: Eukaryota > Metazoa > Chordata > Aves > Coraciiformes > Momotidae > Baryphthengus > Baryphthengus martii. The sequence goes on along the minus strand of VWZK01006520.1, from coordinate 99,716 downwards.
GAGGGTAGGGGATGTGCTGGGGTGGCCTCGGATGCCACTTTGCTGGGGGAATGCTACAAAGCGTCATTTCCTAATCTTTACACAGTAGCCTAATTAGCTGTGCAAAGCATTCCAGAATAGCCAGAAGAAAAGCAGATTGCTTTAATGACCCATTAACCCATTGGCAAGGGTTTATATTTTAAGGGAGCTTTAGGCATGCAGACTGAAGCTGTGCAGAAGCTTTGTTGTTGGCCCAGCCCAGCCTTTGCCAGAAGGGGTCGAGTTCATTTTTCAGACTTTGAAGCGGGTCCATTGAGAAGGCCTGAGATAGTATGAAAAGGAATGAAAAAGAAATTAAAAGAAAAGAAAACCCTTCAAGATTCTGTTAAGAAAAAGCCATGGCCTTTCTGATTTCTCTGAAGTTACAAAGCACCCCTTAATGTCCTTCAGTCCCTCCCTTCATGCAGCTCAAGGGTGGCTGTACCTGTGTCACCACTGCAGTGGGACACACCATCTGAAACAGGCTACTACAATTCTTTTTTTTTCCCTATCATTTCTTTCTGCAGACTGACAGCAGCTCGCTTCGAGAAGCAGAGTCTTATGAACCCTTTGAGTTTGCTGACACAAATTCATTCTGCATCCATAATGCCAGGCAGCTGCAAGTGATCCTAAAATCCACTTCGTTCACACATACAAAAAAAACCAAACAAGCCAACCCTTGGATTATTAGCTTAAATATAGCTTTCCAGGTTAAGGCACATTAAATGCCAGGCTAAAGAGTTTTATGTTGACAGTGACAGCAGGATCTTAGTCCCTAGGGCTGGGTGTAGGAGTTTGGCAGCTCAAGACAGTCAGACAGATGTCTTCCCCTTCCCCGCCTTTAGTCATCCAAGTACCTCTGCTAGTTTGTCATTCTAGGCAGCTGTCTATTTTGCTGGTATGACAAGGCTTGCATAAGTCAAGCAACTTAGATGCATACTTTATCCATTTTCTCCAGGACTGATTTTGTTCTAACACATACAGAGACGGTTTGCTTTCTCAAATCAGGGAAAAAAAATAATCCTAGGCATCAGGGAAAATACACAGAGGACATCCTACAGAGCTTGTGAGGCAGAGAGCAAACACTACATCCCAAATTCTTCTTTTGGCGCAGTGAAACGATAACCAGAAGCTCTGAAGCTCAGAGGTGCATTTGGATCTCAGCTCCAACATATGGACCTACATAAGGTCACAAAAGCAACATCTCAACAGAAAATGCCTCGCCTGCAGCTTTTCCGCATGCAGTTGACATATGTTTTTTTGATAGGGCACGTTTGCTCTCATGATTATGAACGACACCAGGACTATCTGTTACTTCTATAGTAGCTGTAACCCAGGTGATTTCAACAGAGATGGATCATACAAGCCATGGTAGCAAGTCCAGAGCTGCCTGTTACTTTTAGCGGCCCTATCTTCTCCATATAGACATAAGAAGAAATGAGTCTGCCACCAGTATTTGCTCATCCCCCTTCATTCTCATACCTCAACACCTCATAATATTTAATGCACTTGTCCTCATGCTCTCTGAGGCAGTTTTGATGTTTATTTCTCAGAAGTGAGAACTTGAGGAGAGGGGTGCACACTGGCTTGGTCTCTCTATCTCAAATTCCCCACTTGTAAGGTAGAAACAAAATCATTTCAGAAACCTGCAGCAGATCTGGGAATCAAACCCACTTCCCAGCCTCACAGCAGCCAGGGGTGTCCCCTGGCTCCACATGCAGACCCCACTGCAGTAGGGGCAGCTCTGCCCCCGAAGCCCATGGCCTGGCACAAGCACCGAGCGTTTCTGCTGCTGGGAGGCAGAAGGGACTCAGGCTTCACAGCACATTTCACCGCAGAGCCATCTCAGGCAGGACTGTTATTAACTGTTAACTCCCTGCAGCACGCCTGATGCTGTGCAAAGGGGAGGGCTGTTGAAAGGAAGCTGACTTCACACAGCGAGTTGATACGCTTTTCGTCCTTTACCACCTCCCTCTCTAACTTCTTTGTCTTTTCAGTCAATCATAATTCTTTAAAGCTCCACATGAAAAGTAAATAACCAGCCCCAGTTCATTCCACCTCCCAACACAAACTGTAAATAACATATTCCCAGTCATTCATATTCTGTGACTTGAACTTTATGCTGAAGGGTTTTCTGTGTGTTAGCACAGGAAACTTATCTCTAAGGCAGGCTGTGCTTAGTAGTTAATAGTTACGTGCTGCATACCTGGGCTGAGGAATCATTACACCCCCTGTGAGCAACTGGGTATTTATATATAATGATCTCATTACCAGGCAGTTATTCCAGTTTTATCTAGACTTTAATATTTCTCGAAGCAAAAAAAGCATACAAAGGGTGTTCAAAATGCCAACTCAATCAAACTCCATATTGATGGGCAATTACCCAGCTGCAGGTCAGCATAAATAGAAAAAAGGATTATCCTCCACCTAGACTAAGCTGTCTTACCTTGCTTCACTTTCTCAGTCTGCACCTAGGATTGGCATGAGCTGTTTTCCCAAACATGCTGCCTATGTGATTCGGTGAAGTTTCCACCAGAGCTGTGTGAATGCAGCACTGCTGCTTCACAGGAAGCTGTGCAAAGATTGTCCTTCAATTGCCATTCACAAGGTTCTCATCTCTCTCCATTTCTATCCTCAGAGTTTCACCCCGAGTCCTCGTCCAGGTAAACTGAAACTCCCATCATTGCTTCCACACCAGGAGACTGAGCTGGGCTGAGACAGGAGACATGCTGAAATATTCAGAGGACGGAGGGCGTCTGTTTCTCTCCTGTATCCAAAAGTTCCTTTTCTACACATCAAGATCCTGGTCTTTATTCTGCTCTTTGTTAAACCAATGGCATTATTTTACATTTGCCTTGGATAAGCAAAACGACCTGATACTCCCAGAGGATCCCCCAGCAGTCAGCCTCGTCAGGGTCTTTACATTACATCTACCACCTTAGACATGTCTTTTACCATACTAATTAAGTTAACGTGTCATTTGCATGCTCTACACAAACTTCCCACATGGAAACTGGCCATTTTTTCCCCCCTCACATTAACATAGTGGTCTTGAGGACTGGCTGACTCCTTGCAACATTTGCCACTGTTCTGCCTTCCTTTTGATCGCCTTGCTTGTTTCGGAGCCTGCAATGAAAGCTGCAACAAGAGCACCTCATAGTATGAAACAGATTCATCCTAGTGCCACAAATTGTAAGGGGAAGAGGGCAGGGAATTAACGCTGTCTCGTCATAACAATCTCGAGATTGGCATTGCAGTATTCCTCAGACCTGGGCACTGCAGCATCCATCATTCTCACCTCAGCCACACCTATTGGGCAGCAGCAGAGAGAAAACACTTATGCTGTGCTACCAGCCCATGGGATAGTAAAAATAAAATACAACGGGATGCTGGTTACAAATCTCAAAATATTACTTTCTCACCTAAAATATTAAGCAAAAGCCATTTGTTCTAAAAACTATCTCAGGAAGAAAGAGTGTCCTACTGAACAAAATTTATTAGTGCCCAATCGTGTTACACGAACTTTGGCTTCAGTTCACTGAGCCCCAGACGTATTTTTTTTGCTATAAGGAAACTCAGTAGTTCTTCTTTCAAGTGGTTAATGACATATGTGAAGTGAGTAAGCATGAGTATGTTTTTCTTGTCTGGTGGGTTCTCGGCTTGTTTGTCTGCTTCAGTTTCCTTTAGGACAACTTCAATCAGGAAACAGTAAATATCCCAGTAAGTATTTTGGTTTCCCTGATCTTCAAAAGCACTGCTGTGTCTTCTTGATTGTTGCCTTCCATCTCCATAGCTGTACCTGAGGCAATGTGCTGCTGTCTCAGCCACGGCAGAAACAGCTCTGCCTTGCCTTCTCCCGTGGCCACTGCCAGAAAGTGGGTGTCTACTGTCCATCCTCAAGGTTACTGCCTGTGACCAGTCCTTATGAAAAGATTCGATACGCTTTGGCTTCGCTTTCTCTTGCCGTCCTGGTAAGCTGAGGTGCCGGGCTTGGTTACAGTCTGAGCTGGAGTGAAACACTCACGACAAGTAAATGATGAAAAGGATTATTGTTTATTTGCATGCCTGAAAAAAAGAAAATGAGAGAAAAAAATGTGAGTAAATCAACTGGCCCTTATATAAAAACTGACAAAAGTTAAGAAAGAAATGGTAAAACGTCAGCCAGGGAAAAACTACATGTAGAAATCATAACCTGACAACTTTAGCAGCTGAAAATACATTCTTGTTCCTTCACCTTAGAGAAGCTTTCCTGTCACAGCCCCTCTGCTTACATTCAAATAACCAAGTAATGTCCCAAATAAAAAGCATCATCCTCATCCCTATCGTCTCATCGCTTTCACAAGGACAGCTGGATCTTTCCAGCAGAGCTGAAAATCCTCCATATGATTCAGGGAATCCCAGGAAAGCTGACTATCAAATCTCCCCATTCTACTCAAATATTGTAAAATATCCTGTGCCTTTCTGAAGGAGTGTGATGAGCTGCCATCACTTTCCAGCATCAGCCAGTGGCACAGGGTGCTTGTTGGTTCCACACACTGACAGGAGAAAAAGCACAGTAACGGCATCAAAGGGCATCAGACCAAGGCTGTTGGAAGGGTACTCCTAACTCATAAAGATAACCCCCCACATACACCTATCATCCTAATGGCTGATAGTGTTGACTGGAATTAGACTGGAAGCAGTTCAAGTTTGTGTGCCAGCACCAAGCAGGCCAAGCTGGTGTTTTCATTTTCACTGTACAGTCCTATCATTGTATTGCTTTGGCTCTTTGCATTCTGTTATGTGTTCCTATAACAATGGTTTATTTCCCTGAGAAATAAGACTGGTCCATCAAGACTACATGACCAGATTTCTGCTCATTTCCATTAGGTGCTTGTGCACTACAAAAACATGACAATCACAGCCTTCCCCCGATGACTATTCTCCAGTTCTAGAGAGACAAGGGCTGGCTGACCACCTACAAATCTTACAAACTGCACTTACATTTACAGTAAGCTCACATTCTGTAACAAGGAGTCAGAAATACTCCGATCAGAGCATCTATTGCATCTGCAAAATCTTCTACACAAATTGGTAACAACTCAGCCAACTGTTTCCTCTTGTATCTTGTTACCCATTAGTTTTGACTCCTAATGACTAAAGTCTTACACAGAATGTCAGATGATTGTGATATATCATGTGATGCATCAGGCAAAATACTCAATGTAACTTTCTGGCACCACCAGTAACCTAAAAGGCATCTACTGTAATGTATTATAATAATCTGTCCTGTTCGCTAAAACCCGCAATTCATTTTATTCACTTGTGCATTTTTTTCTTTCAAACATAGATTTACTTTCAGCTAAGTGCAAAGGCTGGAAGAGGGAAATTAAGTGTTTTCATCTTTCATTAGAGATACAGCGCGCTGCAGTCTGTATCTTCCCATTCTTCGTGTAGTTTACACCAGTGCAAAATACTGGTTTGGTACCAGCAAAGTGGCTGCTACAGGTATTGGCCGTCATTAGATAAGAATGCTAATGAAGATGCGGTGGCACTGCCTAGCAACTGGAGCGTGGGTACGAGGTTGCTGCCGGGCTTATCCTCCAGTTGCACACTGCATACTAAATCCACAATTTCATCAGAGAGGTAGAATTAAATCTACGTTGTACCTACCTCTACTCTAATCATGCCTTTGCCTGCTACATAAATACGCCTTTCAAACGTGCCTATTTAAAGGTAATAAATATGAATTTGGCAAGGCGATGCAGATTGCCTCCTCCCCACCCTGGCTCAGCTTAAAGATACTGCACAGCCCTTGCCTTCTTTTGAGACAATATTTGAAATGTCACCCACTTCTTGCTTTCAGAACAAGAAAGCATCGCTAAGGGCAAAGGTCTTTGCTTTACAGAGTACAAATTTATCTTTCTCTTATTTCCTAATCCTATTATCTATATCCGCTTTATCTGTTAAACCCAAACTCAGCTGTATTCTAGCTCCATTAAAACCATCCAGCAGTGTATCTTCTGCAATCAGAAGCTCACTTCCTAATGCTACTTTTTGGGTAATGCACTCCAAACTGCCCTTTATGTACTCTTTTCTTCAGAAGCCTCTGCTACTGTTAAGGATCCCTTTATGATACAAGCACTCTTCTCGGAATCTGTCACCCGAAAGCACTTTCTGAGTGCCTGCATTCATTAACTGAGGGAAATAAGAAGGCTCCGTTGTTGCAAGCACAATTTAAATGAATCCCTGTGTTTTTTTTGAAAGAACAGACTTCTTAAAAAGATAACATCTGCTGCAGCAAATCTATACACCCTCCACCAACAATTTACTTAACACCAGTTAATGCGCGGCAGCCTGGTGATCCTAGCGAAAACCGGGTCGCGCTCTAAATAATACGCATAACAGCACTGCCCATTAAAATTGCAATTTGATTTTTGTCTGGGTATCAAACGCATGTATTATTAGTCTGTGCAGCAGCATCAAGCAGTAAGGAAAGCATATGTCACACTTCAAAACTAGCTCTAAGGCGATCAGCTGCCTCCATCGGCGTTCAGTTCCGCTGTATTCCAGGAGCTTTGCTCTCACGCCGATAATTGGACTCCTCAGCACATGTATATCCATGGGAGTATACCACGGAATAAAATGTCCTTCTCCTTTTTCCCCTTTCTCACCCTTGTCTTTCCTGCCTCACTCGCACTCATTTACAGAGAGTTTTATCCTACAGTTCTACCATTTATGTAGGACATTCCCGCACTAAGTTCACGTCAGTTTGATTTTTGTGTTGTTTTTTTTTTTTTCCTCCAGGAAATATGTGTCCGAGACCTGGGAAGCTTTAGCTGGAATATTTGAAAACAACATAAGTCAGTAGAAAAATGATGAAGCTCCTGACCTGACTATTCATTGCGCCCATTACAACGTCAGTAGGTGACTTTAGGGGGGCTAGACAGTCAGTCTGTCTCAGGTGGGTGCTGTATCCTTAACTTCAGCCAAAAGCACTCTTCTCATGATGTTTTGATAGCCCAAAGCAATGGGAAATAGAAAGCAGTCTGGGCATTTCTGCACTTTGTTAAAGTGAAAGGACAATCAACATCAGGAACATTAGCGGTGGCAGAACACAAGATTGCTCAGCAGCGTATGAAAAGAAAACTAGTCATCTGAATTGAATTTTCAGCCGGGGCCTAAGAGGCCAAATTTAATCATCCACCTAAAATTATCACACAAGTCAATATTCCCTACTTCCCTTTGCAAGCGAAAGAAACTGATTCTCTATTTTTCAGTCGAGCAGGTGGCCTTGAGGCAGCTAACCAGCTGGCTGATAGCTAAATACCTTTGCCAAGACAAAAGCTAGTAGCATGATTGATTATCTTCCTATTGTACTGGAAGTGGACCCTCCTTGTCGGTCAGATTCCTGAGCTCCTGCTCTGCTAGCATGCAGAAAAACTCTTCCAAGAGCTAGTAGAGGTGGTTCCAAATGCCAGCCTCTTCCTGGCCTCTGTATTAGCTATCTGCTAGGTCAATTTACTGATGGGACAGCAATAAAAATGCTTGAATTTTAGACTTCATTTTAGGGACACAGAAGACATACCAGTAATACCAACAGAGCATTGCATGCCACTCCTCACCCATGGGGTGGGTATGCCACGCTGACGCTTGGAGCTGGGAGAGCACTGAGGGGACGTATCCATTTGGGGCTGAACAGCCTCCTGCAGTGCTGCAGCACCACCAAGCTTAGCACAGCTGCAAAAGAGCTCCTGACAAGCTGGATAAACACTTCAGCCGTCAAACCTCAGCTCTACACTGCGGTGGCCGCATAGCTAGCAGCACCCTGGCTAGTATTCAGTTTACAGACAGCCCAGGCTCTGTCAACCCTACCTTGCAGTCATACTTTTGATTACTTCATTCCCTGCAGTGCCTGATAAGATCAACCATAGTTTTATGCGCTCCTGGGAGAAGGGAAATTCATGAGTCCCATCACACCTCCTTCTTCTCCTTAGATCATATCCTGAGCTCCTTGCATTATAAAAACCCCAGCCTTCTGGCGAGTCTGCAGCCAGCCTGTCACCAATATGCGCTCACCTGATGCAAGGTTTTGCTACGTGGTACAGCTGTGATCACACGTGCACAAGAAAACTATGGGGTTGGACAGAAGTCGAGTCCCAGGCAGAGACTGCAAGTTCCTGTCAGTCCTTTAGCAATTTAAATTAGAACACAGCCTGCAAGCCTGACAGGACCTGCTGGTCTTGGGGTGGTTATGGCAGCGTGACATGCAGACCTGGAGATTCAGGGCCATACAATCAAGTGGCTGAAGATTTTGAGTGAAGGACAGGAGACAAATTTTGGGGTTCTTATGCCCAGCCCTAGCACGGAGAAGCTTCCTGGATTAATGCCTAGAGTCGTGCCTCTGTTTTCATGTGTGTGAAATGGCTATAGCAAAAACAAGATATGACATAGATATCAGAAGAAATCAAGTGTAAAATGAAGAACTCTACGGTTCTCATTATCTCCCTGTCAATCCCCTCTTCCCATCCCAGCCTGCTCTTAACGGCCCTGTCTATGGAGCCCCACCACTGCTCCCATCCCTTCCCCTCTGTGAGCAGGAATCACAGTGCTCCTGTGTATCAGGAGACCATCAAACGTTCGTGAACATTTCTGGAGGCAGGAGAAGCTCTGCAGACTCCAGTTCAGCCGACATGGGCAAAGGGCATCCGTAAGATACAGGAACATTGTCTGGGCCTGAGGACAGGTCAATCTGAGGTAAAACCTACAGAAAGAGCTGGAAAGTAGAAAGGAAAAGGAATTATTCTTTCTCTGAAAGATTTTTCCAGCTGTATTTTAGATGACATTTTAACCAGGAGGCACACGAAGGGAAAAATGTTTAAAATACAGATTGCTTCAGCTGTGAGGTGGTTTCCAGCCCAGCCAATGCAAATCTTGAGGGGAAAAAACACAGGTTTTGTTACATCTGCGTTACAAATGTGCAGTTCAGGAGGTTTACCTCACTGTGTCAATTTATGAAGACTGAATATTTTATTTGGGAGGGGAAAAGGGGGAGAGTCCCAATCCAGCAGCTCTACATGTCTGATTAGGTGTATAATTTCCACTCCAAGCTCAATCATGAGCTAATCCACCTTCCCATATCACCGTTTGCAGGATCGGGCCCTACAACAACATAAAAGCCAAGGAATGGACAGGAGATGAATTGCAAAAACAGCTTTCACAGAGCACAAAATGCCTCAGGTTGATAGCTGAGAATGCACTGCGGTCTCTAGAGACAAATTCTCTCCTACCAGCTCTCTTACTGTGTCACAGAAACATTGTTTGCTTGGTTTTAGGTTTTAGATGAAGGCAAGAAAAAGAAATACCTCAGTGAAACTCTGTGCCGTTCACAGAACTGCCATGTTATTTTTCGTATTACAAGGGGAACCAGCAAAGTATGTTGGGAATATTGGAAATAACACAAAGGGAACTGAGCATTTACAGAGCAAATAATTATGTTGTTTCTTGTGCATATCTCTGTGCCACAGCTGTATGCTTTAGCTTTGCCTGAAGACACACTACAAGCTTGTACCCAGAGGTGCAAGGCTTGATTCTGCACAGTGCAGGGAGTTGTCATCACTGGGATTACTGAGATGTCAAGCAAATGTCTACAAACTTTGCAGAACAGAGGACAGAAAATTGGATGGCCTGCAAGAGAGAGCCTCTAGCGGGTAGGAGCTAGAAAAGTAGTCTCCATCTCTCTGGCCTTAGACACTCAGAAGCTGCTGTCTTTAAACCAGCTGAAATCTTCCAGTCTCTTTCTGCCTTTCCCCTCTGAACAACACACCCAATTGTGGACTTTATATTTGCTACAGCTCCATGGTGAACTGGAGTTGGGTACAGATTCAGCTGAAAAACCCGAGACTGGTGGAAACAAAAAACAAAAACAAAACAAAACAAAGCCACACACACAAAAAACTACCCCACACCTCAAAAGAAACACACCAACTTTTTTCAGCTTCCTGAATCCAGTTCACTGTACAGCTGCAAAAGCAGCTCCGTCATCCGAACAAAGGGGCAAAGCAGAGGCAGGGATTTCATCTGCTGACGCTGCCCACAAATTATGGTCTGAGCAGCTTCAGTGTGAATTTGCAGGACTTAGACTCTCAGAAATGAGCTTTCTACAGGTAGCAGGAAAAAAAAAATATATTCAAGCCTCATTTGAAGACAACTTCAACATTTTCCTTCTGCTTTGCACAACCATAGATGAAACAGCTGCCCAAGGTGGGAACTAAATGACTCATTTATGCCCGCAGATGCAATGAATGACTTTCCCCAGCCCCATTTTGAGAGATCAGTACCACCAAGCCCCACTGAGAAAGCCCAGCTCCATGCAGAACAGTAGGTAGATGGAAATACATATGCTGATGGTAACATTTCCATTGCTCAGTAGTTGCAAATGCATTCAGCAAATACAGTTAAATTAACTAAATTCCACAAAGCACTAAGTAGGTTGAGATCCCTAAGTGAGTTTCAAGGTAACTGTAAATGCTGAAAGAACTGAAAGGGCTGGCAGGATTTGCATCAGTTCTGAGAAGGGCTATGGCAAATATTCACTGAGAAAAAAATGCTAATATTCCAGGATTTGCATTTCATCAAAACAATTATTTTTTGAGCTTGAAAAAGGAATATCCTGAGATCCCTTTCATTCACTTGGATTCCTCTTCTGAGCACAAATCCAATTAAATTTCAAATTGCAAAATACGTTTCTAATCTATCTCAGATACTTGACTTCTAACAAAAATTAGGACGCCTGTACGTTTGTGGTGAAATCTGCCATCCCATGAAACTCCTGTTTTCTATATTCCTCAGTCTCCCTGGATACAAAAACAAAAAAAAAAAAACAAACCACCAACAGTATAAAATAATTGTGAAAACTAAAATATATCCAAGTCAAATGGAACCGTGAAGGTTTTTTCCTTGGCAGTCAGAGGACTGTGAAGTGTTTTGTGTTCTCTTTGTGTACAGTTTATTGAATAACAGCGCTGGAATCACATACCAAAGTATGAAATCAGTGAAACAAGGATCAAAAAAAGATACCAAAACATGCAAAAAGGATGCAAATCTTGGGCAACCAATAATGCTCTATGGGAAGCACTAGCTAATCACAGAAGCTGTGTCCATCTCATTTTCATCCTCAAATATTACCAACTGAATTTTTCATGTTGTATCCCTTCCCAACCATGTTCTGGTACAAGGTCAAAGACCTGACCATGGCCTTCTAAAAGGGAGCATTCCCACACTCCTTGCTTCCCTCTCAATTCCAGCAGATCGAGAGATTTTTGAAGTGCCTAAAAAGAAGGGAAATTATTTTCCAGAACATCACAAAGGGTTTGGGGACAAATTGCATGTCAAGCTCAAAACCCCATAATATTGTGAAAGCTTCTGTCAATCATAAAGTCAGGTAGCAGGAAAGTAATTTTATACAATACCGATTGGCCTCCAAGCAGAGTGGGTAGGTGTTATCTGCAGAGTACAGTATCGCCAATTATAGAAAGGGGTAAAACACATGCTAGAAAGAGAGGAAAAAGAAGGTGAAATCTGAAGGACTCTTTCAGGATGACACATTGCTTCAGGCTTATGTTCTTACACGAGCCTGCAGGAAAGGCTGAGCCAGCCCCAGGTTGCAGGGAACTGGGAGCCCAAGTCCTGGCTACAGTAAGACCACCTCCAGCAACACCAGCATCCCCATACACCTCAGATACCAGCCCTGCTCCTACCCATCCACCCAAACACACGGTTTGCTGCTCCTCGGGAGCCACGTGCTGCTCAGGCCCAGGCCAGGGACTGAGCCAGGATGACAAAAGAAAATTTTATCAAAAATTTCTGCAGGGAAGTGTCCAAGGGGAACCTGCCATTGGGTCAATGTAACAAAAAGGGTAACCCAACAAAAAGCATTGGTCCTGCAGGCTAAAGAGGAGTAGGATGGCAGAAGAAAAAAGAGGTTATAGAAAGATTAATTTCTCTCCCTTTCTATCTGTGAACATGACAGTACAATGTCAAGGTGAAGGCTTCCGAGATTACCTTTAGATTACCCATCTACAGGCAAATTAATTTATAGCCATACTTTCAAGATACAGCATTGTTTGGGAGCTATTGAGAGTAGGACTCAGCCCTAGAGTCTGAACATGTGCTGTTACAATACAGAAACCCTAATAAGTTACACACAGAATTTCAAAACCAGATAACTAGAACCTCTCTGGGCCACAAAACAGTTCCTACCCCAGAGCTTATCATTAGCCAAAGTCAGCTTAAAAAACAGCATTGCATCTTGAGAAGACATTTGGGAAAGGTACATCAATAAAATAAGAATTGCTCGCACATAAATCTCCCTTGAACCTTTCCCGAGGAATACTTAATCCTAAAATGTCTGCATCTGGAGCAAGTCCTGGTGAATTCTTGATAAGAAAAGAAGATGGAGGAATGTCACTCCATACAGGTCTCATCTACATGACTCTCACAAAAAAAGAAATTGCCAAGGGTTACAGAAGCCTGGAGAAACTCAGAATACATGTATGACTGTAAGGTAGGGAAAATCAAGTACTCCCACAAAGTAGAGAAAATGAAATAAAATTAAATTTATCCCAGCCTCAACATTGCTACTTATAAACTCCAGCCTTTAAAACACTCCAAAATCCTGGCAGGGCAGTTATGCTTCCAATCTCAATGAAATCAAGAAGTTTGTGTTAATTCAGAGTAGTCCAACTGAAGAGAAACTTAGAGGCCTTCACAGAAAAAAAAACAAAACAAAAAACCCAAACCTCAAGGTAGTGAATTTTGAATATATTTGGTTTATAGTTGACTAAAGAAACCCCACACAACTGACAGTACCAGATAGATAGGGTAAAGTCTTACTGCTGTTGAAAGCGCTATCCAATTTCCCATAGGAAAAGCAATGGCCCTACTCCAGACCATCTGGAGGATAATTTGGCCTGAGTTCATGGTCAAACGGTTGTCTTGTGGAGCTGCACCCAGGGCCATTTGCAGCCCCATGCCGTGTAAGGCCTGAGCATACTCAAAAAGGTCAGAGACAACTGAGAAGCTCCCACCACAAGCTTCTCAGAAGCTCCCACCACAGCTTCTCAGAAGCTCTTACCACAGCTTCTCAGAAGCTCATCTCGTGCAAATCCTGAAGAGTCACAAGAATGATGTTAGAGGAGCAATAGTCACTTCTGGAGCCTTCTGCAGACACTCAGCTTTCACTCAGTGCTCAAAACAGGAGGCCAGTAAGTCCCAGAGTATCTCCCATGCTCCCAGTGTAGGGTAGAACAACACTTCTGCATCACAAATCCATCTTCCCCAGCAACCCCTTTCTTCTCTCCTTATCCAAACTCTTGAAGAGAAGTGTTGCTGGCTTGCATTGGACTAGAGCATAGCCACCAACAGACCCCGCGATGCCAGCCAATTGGCATTTCTGGTTCAAAGCAGAAGGTGCAAGGAACGCCATGAAACAGCCTGTTCTGATGAGATCCTCATCTTTGTATTTCAGCTCTAAGGCATCACACAAGGAAGACACCTGGGTAGCTGTGCAAGCCAAGGCTTTTCTTGCTTTCTGTCATCCCAGTTGTCCATCAATACGATCCGAACGGTGGCTGCCTTTGCATATATTCCCTCACCAACTTCATCAACAGCATCTCACAGAACCAGCTTAAAGAATCCAAAATCGTGTCCTGCACTCCAGCCCCCAAATCCCAAACTGTAACCAAAGCTTTTAGAAAGGCTGTTTTCAAGCAAATCGTGTGTAACATTGTCTTTAGCACCCTTTCCCTGTAAGATGAAAGGAGGAAATCTCGCTAATGGCTTTCCACCTATTTTTCATTACTGTTGCCGAGAAGAATGTGCTAAAAGTAATACCAGTGATAGGAACAGGCTGAAGTGTGGGTGTGTGGCAGGTATAAGTCTGCTTTTCTTCACCTTCATGAACATCAGTAATTCTTTCTATACCACATTATTATCAAGGGAGCGTATAATGTCACCATGTGGCAGAAAAGAATTTCTGTTTCTCTTCCCACCTGTTTTTTACATCCAAATGCCTACCCGATAGCTACCGATGATGACAAAACAAGGCAAAATCAAGTTTCAATTTCCTCCTTAACTATTTTCCCATAACAAAGCAGATCTCTGCCAAATGCTTTTCTGCGTCTGGCCACTCGGTCTCAGTGGATCAGCATGAATACATTTTTGACAAGGGTAATGTTCATTTTGAGGCAAGGAATGAACCTCAATATCCAGTCTGCCAAAACTGGGGCTTAGACATTTTCACTCCCTTGTAGGAAGCAACCCTGCAGTTCCCTGCAGCCGTCACATGGATGTCTTGGTCAGTGCACGTTAAAGGCTTGGATTGCCCATTTCTTTAAAAAAGAAAATTAAACAGTGGGAAAAGGAAAGGAAATAGAAAAGGAGAAAGAAAAGGGCCTTCTCTATTGAAAATGAAACTTTATATCTCAGGGAACAATACTGATCGGATACAGGATCTAATCTGATAGGATACAACATGTACTCTGTAGGACGCATTATGAACCCCTTATTACATGCGGGATTTATGATCAAGGTCTCCTACAAGGATCCTAAGCGACAAACAAGTGAAGTGAAAGAAACCCCCTCACCATGCCCTTTGCAAAAGCCTTTGCTGCCATCTAATGTCACTTTTCGAGAAAGGCAGCGCAGCTTTGGGATTTCAGCAAGGCTCTGGAAAGTGCCACAGTCTCCTCATCAGGCATTCCCGGCACCTTTCTACCACACTGCCCCAGTGTCCTTCAGCAGCAGAGCCGGGGACACCACTCAAACCACAGCTGCTGCGAGGTGATTAACTACCTTCATACTTGCTCTTTAATACACTCTAGGCATTAATCCCGGCTTTGCAAGGGCTCGAAAAAAATCTACAAATCACAGAATTATACCTGAAAGGGCTTCGTCCTGAGAACAACCTCCTCTCTAAACTCTCAGGAGACACCAACCACCCACCTGAGCAGCGCTGGGCTACACTGGCAGGGAGCAACACCTCCTAAATGGGATGGGGCACTCATGCCTCCAGTGATGAGAAGCAAGGAACCAGCTCCGGTGAAGCATCCTGCAAACGATGCAGTAAAAAAGTGACTTCAAAGATGGACTGAAGTATGAAGGAAGACAGGTCAGGATCAACTCCCTCGAGTGCTAGTGGGGTGAGAAGCAGGGATTCTGCCCAACCTGGGCTAGCTTGGTGGCTCGTCCACCCAGGGAGAGAAGCCCTCTGGACTAAAACCAGCTATAGGCAATGACATCCCTTTCATTCCTGCTTGGCCATCCCCCACAACTCCACAACAGCCTTCTGGTTTGGATTTTTCTGGATAATCACTCTTCTCTGTTTTTTGTTTAACCTTGCCTGGATCAAGAGTAATTTCAAGCTGGCTATACCGAAAAATTGGTATAACAGAAAGCCTTGAAGTAACTATTTTTTCAATATATGCTTTAAAGAGACAAAAAAAATGTTAACAATAAGTTTCTCCAGCAAGCTGCATAAAAGCTCAAAATGCAAACAGCTGCAGATATGTGTGCTTACCAAAAATCATCAATTAGCTAAGAAAGATCTATGATGCTGGCAAGATTGTGAGGAGCACAACTGAACCCATTTTTTTTCTTTCCATTTTCAAGATCTGAAATGAATGATCTAACCAAACCCAGGAAAAAATAATAATGCCTTCAGTACCTCGTTAGTATCGTCTTGAGATGTCTGGGTAGCATTAAATTCTTTTTTCAGGTAAAATCCCATCAATGTGGAGATTCAGAAATACACGGGAGAAAAGGATGTAACCTAGAATGGTATAATCATATAAACACACCAACATACATAAAGAAACGGGTAACTTTAAACTACTTGACTTTGAAAATAGAAGTCACTAATGGAAGGAAGGTACTCAAAAATCAGCTCCCAACTTTTCCGGGATAGATATGAATACAATACTTTGTCCCTCCTTTGGCTGTCTGCTACTGTGGTGTTCATTAGTATGTAATTAAGATGTTTCTGTAAGGTGCACATCCATGGCATCTCCTAAGGATCTCAAAGCATTTTTCAGATCTTCTGCTGCTCTTGGACAGCAGACACCTTGACGTAGCACAGTAGAGAACCCAAATTTCTACTCACATTGCAACATTTTATAGTAATTTTCTCAATCCAGAAGTTACCAGTGACATATTATCACTGAATTAAGAGAACTTATCTTTAACATATTTACACCTCTCTGACAACTCAGCCCTCACAAAGAGTTCTGCAAGAGAAGCTGTGTTTGAACAAACACTCACGGAAATTTCAACATTGTTGTTATCACTGGAATATGTTTTGTCTCCCAATTAAAACATTTTCAGGGCAATTTGTGTTCAGTAAGCAGATGAATTCTTAAGTTCAATCAGAAGAAAAGTGCAGCAGCTCTTGTTAGGATATCTTGTAAGATTACAGAGGTAACTATCAATAAAAACCCAAATTTCCACATTTGCCAGGCCAAATGATTAGAAAAGGAAGCCTACCATGAAGTTGCACAAATAAAAGTTAATTTGTCTAAATTTCAAATTTACACATATGTTTGCCCATGTTCCTCTGGGTGCGTCCCTTACTGACGGCCATAGGCAGCTGCAGAAAACATATATTGCACCCTCTTTAAAGGAGCAAAATCAGAGCAAGGAAACAAATATAGAGACTTAGGATGAGGAAGAATATGAAACCTTTTTGATATACCACATAGCATATCAAAAACTGAATCAGATTGTCACCGCTGATATTACTTGCCCTGTTTTCAGGAAAGAGTTGCCTCATTTTTTGGAGGGAGCAGGTCTGCCTAACGAACGCAAAGTGCGTTACTTCAACCACCTCTAATGATTCAGTCACTTCTGGATGTAGTGACATAGACACCCACACACACAAGCACTCCCACACCACCTGAATTCTCAGCCTGGGAGCGGAGGTGAACATAAATAAGCGTGGATATAAACACTGGTTATCAACCCGCGGATGTGAAATCTGATGCCAACGTGGAATTGCCTTGAGTTGCCTCGCTGATAAATGTACTGGAAAGACTAGCATACCTTTCAAGGACAGCATGCTCTGTGATCAATTGGTTGGATTTTCTTGAAACCTTTAATATACCATGCAGTAAAGGGATAATAAAATAATCTCCCTGCATTTTCAGTACCTAGCAGGAATTTGAGCTATGCACGAATACATCCTGAGTGATCCAAGACAAATGTGCTGTAATGACAGAAGCGTTGCTGAGCCTCTCTAGTAAAAGTCCCCATGAAAAAGCATTTCCAGTCTGAAAAACAAAAGGCAGAGAAAGAGGAAGAGTTTAAGATTCCTGATCCCCGTCCTCACAGTAGCTAATCTCAGGCTCCAGCCTGTGCTCTTTCCTCTTCAAAGACTGCGGTATAACATTCAAAGACCGCAGTAGAACATTTTCCTTCAGCTCTGCGTTATTCCCTGTGTTATGCCTATAGGGAAATATGTCCGCTTAGTCATACATCTATTCCACTTGTTTATTCAAATACTATTTCGCCCTTCCTTTCCCTCTCATTTCACAATACCAGCTATGAGGGTTGTTGTGTAGCCTTTTGTACTTCTTTTTAACGTTTGAGGAGGTTGCTGTAGATAGCCTTGAGCCAGATAAACTCACTGCCATTGTTTTTCCAAGGATGCTAGGATCACCTAGATCCTCTGAAATCTCCTTCACAATGCCTCAATAGACAGCAATGGAGTATTTTCAGCTCATGGATCCTTTCTTTAGAATAACCTACTTGGGCAGCAACAGCTGTATTCAGCCTAAGCAAAAATACATTATTTTTTTTATTAGGTCTTTCATTTAGATATATATAAAGTCATAACTTGTCTCCTGGCTGTATCTGAATTTAAAATAAGTGGCCTTTAATGTATTTAACAATACTGCTTTAAAATGGCCTAGGAAAAGCTTTGCAGTGAAATTTATTTCCTGAGAAGATAAGAGTGAGGAGAATAATTTCTGATTTTATGGCTAGAGCGCCGTATTAAGAGGTCTTCTCAGCCATTTCGTAGCAAATAAAAATATTCATATACTCACCACTTTCCTCCTCCAGGGAATCTCAGAGCCCTCCACACTGGTTCCAGCTGAGGAACGTGCGAGGGATTTTATAAACAACCATTTACATAACTCTGCCGGCGCTAATATCATCAGTGACGCTGGCTGAGAGGTCCACCTGACCGCACCAGGGCAGGAGGATGCGCACAGAGTCCCGTCCACCCTCATTCTGGCTACGGCTCAAAACATTCTCTGCCCCTGGGCAGCCCAGGGACCGGTCTGTGCTGCCTTAATGTCATTTTCCTCTTTCTGTTTTCCAGGGAATAACTCAGTTCTTACAGTATCCCTTCCCCTTAGTTGCCGCAGATAGCATCTAATTGCCACAAGTCATCATCCCACCTGGCTCCACAACCAAAAGCCCAGGTCAAAACTGATTTATGTTATATTTTATCCCAAAGATAAACATTTGTTTTCCTGGTGGTGCTACGCTTTAACAATTCTTATCCTAGGAGTACGGTGTGAATGCAGTACTGAGAACGAAAAGAAAAAAAAAAAAAAAAAAAGGAAGCTTCATGAAAAGAAGCTTTCTTTCGAAAGTTAATGCATGAGCTTATGTGGAGAGCTAAAGAAAGGGAAAGGAGGGATAAGAGAGAGATGGACATTGGTGCTCCCTGGACTGTCAAGCAAGATGCATGCTTCACTAAGTAGTCATATGGCACTTTTCACCTTTCTAAGCAAGGATGCTTTTAAAGCCTCCCTATCTGTCAGTCCTTGCTAACTCACATGCCCAAAAGTGACACTGAATCTAGTATCTTCTGCCCATCTGCTGCATGGTACCGGCCATAACTTCAGCAGCTGCATGCCTCCTGGTAATAGCCTTCCCATCTTTTTCCCAGGCAATAGGATTCTGTTACTAGAAAATGCTATAAACAAATTTCCTAGAGAAAAACAAAAAGACTTCCGTAGAATTTCTCCACTCCGGTTGCTTTACTTGAAGCTGAGGCTTGCTATTCTTGCTGCTCCTTCAAAGCTCGCTGTATTTTGATAAAGGACATCAGTGGCTGCAAACCCTTTCATCAAAGAGGCATTGACTATTTAATTTTACAGTTGTGCCTCTTTTCCACAAGGAATACAGAGAATTCATTAGTAATCACACATCAGAGAGTGCATCCACCTACATGTTCCTCTCCTTCGGCGATTGCATAATTACACAATCGTCTCTTATCAAAGAAACTTTTCCCTTTAACTTCTACACAATAATTGCCTGTGGCTTTGCTTCCCTTTATCTCCCGTGAAAAGAGGGAAACGCTAAAAAACACTTGTGTCGAAGGTTGCTCTGGCTTCCTTTAAACAGACACACGGGGCATGTGCAGAGAGAAATGTTAATCTACTCCCGAAACTGCAGAAAGTAAAACTCAACAACAACAACAAAAAAAAAAATCTTCCAGTTGGCAAGGGACAACCACACGTTACGGGGGCGAGAAGGAGCGGGACCCTCAAGCCGTCACTGTTCCGTCTCTCCGTATCGCTCCTTCTCTCGCTTTTTTTTAATTCCTTGCTGGCATTTTGTTATTAGTCCCCACACAGTAAACAACGGGTTGCAAATTCTGACAAAATGAACTGCTGAAAGGATTATTCATCCCTCCGCGAGATTGCTCTGTGAGCTGAGAGCTACATGTTCTGCATTCTGTGACTAAGATACAGTCCCATGTGTTTTCCCAGTTCAATCAAGTGTGCGAAGAACTGTCACAATAGTCCTTGATGCCAAGAAAATAAAATTTAGGGTAGAATGGGAAACCTGAATTGCATGTTAATGGCATTTCTTTTGCACCTGTTTTCTCCGCTCTTTGTTTATTTTATTCTTTTTTAATCTTTATTGACAATTCATTAAAGCCTTATCATCCCTCTCAACAGTAAAAGAAAAGGGAGTTGTTATTGTACCTGTCTGGATAATTGTTACTGAAGTGTTGTCAAATTCTTAGAAGTGGCTATATATCTTTCATGTCAGGCCACTGGGACTGATACAAAAACATTTCCAGGCTGCTGCAGGGTTTGGGGTTGGTTTTTTTCCTCGCCTTTAGAAGAAGACGTAAAAAGAACAAATAAGTCAAAATGATAAATTATGACAGGGAAAAAAAAAAAAAATCAACATTTGAATTGCTTGATAACAGAGAGACTGTGGGGCTTGAGGGAAGATTAGAGCAGCGTCAGGCAAGAACAGAACTGAAAGTTATTTAAAAGTGATAGAAACCCTCTAGGATCTGCAATCCCACCATTGTTTCCCTTTGGAAAAGCAGTTTTCAGAAGCTCCAATTAACCTTAATTGAATTCTGCCTTAGCAATTTCTAGAATTTTAATTGACTGGGAAGGTGATCATAAATCTCTGTTCAAAATACAGCCTGGCCATTAGCAATTCCCAGAACGGCCCAACAACGTGTCACAGAGAAGGACTTGCCTATTCTGCAGGTAAAGCTGCCTCTAGACCACAAAACAAACATTCAGAGGGGAAAATCCCAGTAGCAGAAGCCAACCCTGCGAGTACTCATTTTCTCTGGCGCTGCTGGCGATGAATAAGAACCGCTGACTCCTGCGACCGGCGTATCTCTGTACACACTGCCCACAGCATCCTTAAAGATTGTTTATTCCATCTCTCACTTGCCTTCCTCCACTCGTACGTTTGGCTCTAATGCTGGGTGTTTAGCTTCCACTTTAAACATAATCACAGCCTTGCTTCTCTGGTGCTGGCCTCCATTACTTACATGCTTGTCTCTCACATATTCTGCTTGTTCCCTTTTAGGTCAGGTTACTTTCCATCTGGCTGATATTCAGCCGTTCTGGAGATCTGGTGTTTGCAAATAAAGCTCTTCAAGGCCGCTGCACTTATGGTACTGAGTTGCAATGGCTTTTGAGTGCCTAATTCCTTTTCAAAACCTGCCCTCGATCATCTCGCATTAGCCCAAACTTTTGGTCTTAGAGAGCTCTCACAAATGTCTTATCCCTCAGCCATCAAAAGATGCCTACCAGCCACCCTGTGCCTCTATGACACGTGGAAAGGATATATCCTGCCACTGCTAAGTACGCATTTCTTGGCCCTGAACTGACAGTCCAACCACAGAGGGGAAAAAGAAACGACTGTACCCGCACCACAGACTGCTGAAGAGACAGCGATGTGGTAACGGTGGAGGGGTTTGATCCCTGGTGGAGGCAGACGCAGCCTGTGCAGGGACTCTTGTCTCTGTCTCCAGTTTCCTAAACAAAAATACAACAGGTACTTTGTGCTACACAAGCCTACTGCAGGGAAAACACGCCTGACATGATGTATATGCTATATAGTCTCATTGCATATGCACGGTGGCCTTTCGAAGATGCCTGGGAAGAGGAGGACATCTCATCTGTTCCCCACATTAACCCACGAAGGGCAGGAGTAACGCTAGGGAAAAAAATGCCTTGTGTAGGCATCTTTATGGATACACGAGCACAACAGAAATCGTCCTGATAAGGAAGCAGGGAGTATCTCTGTGTCCACAGGGTTTTGTCACACCACTATGAACTCAACACAGGCTGAAGATCCCACGAAAAGCGTGTGTGCAGCCCCTCTCCTTGCAGCCACATCAGGCCCTCTGAGCCCAGCACAGAGTCACAGCCAGAGCCCAGCCCAAGGCAAGGCGGTTTTAAGGAGGAGATGTGAGTTCAGTCTCATTTGAAGACCTATCAAGTAAGTAGGTCTTACCGTGCTCATGATCATCAGAGCACTTTGTAGCACGGCCATTAACCCTCACGACACCCCTGGCCAGCAGGCAATTACCTCTATCTCAATTTCGTAGACAAATGAGCTAATAGAGAGTGAATCTGGGGAGAAGGAGCAACCACGGACGTGAACACTCAGGTATTCACACCTGCACATCAGGACCTGCCGGGTGTTTCTAGTTCCTAGTAAGGTCAGCGGGTGGTAGAAGTCCTCAGCACCTCTGAAAAGTCAAAGGTGCTCGGTTAGAAGTGAAATGCAGGCCTTAATGGCCCGCTTAGTGCTATGGTAATCAGAAGGACAAGTAAAAGCTCCTGAGGTCTTTTTCTTCCCTGCAGGGTATAAATCCCATTTACTTTAATAGGAATTTATGTCATGCAGAAAAAAAAGACGGGACCTTAGCTTCTCATTCAGCACACAAGTGGCATCTCTTCTTTCCTCCTCTTCCACTTCTCTTTCTCAAAATAGAAGCAGCAAGAATAGTGATTCGCTACTGTTTCTGTAACCACAGAGTGAATTTAGACAGGAATGACTGATTAAAAGTTGTGAATTAGGGTGATTTTGCTGACTCCATGAAATTGCCAGTGGAGAAGGGAGGGCAGCTGAGTGATAGAGCTGGAAAACACATTAGAATGAAGCTCAGCTTGCAAGCAGCTGTACTGAGCAAAGAGGCCAGTAAAGAAAAGAAACAAGATTGTGATCATATTAAGAAGTTTTAATAGACTGAGAGCGCCAGACACAAAGGAAAATCAGGCGTCAGAACCAAATCCTGCTTCACGATCAAAAGGGAGCGAAGGAGAGACGGAAGGGAGCCATCTCACCTAGGTAAGCAGCTGTTCAGCCACCCAGTTAGGACTTGATGATCCCTGAGGTCTTTTCCAACCTTAATTATTCTATGATTCTACGACTCAGGCAGGCCTCAGAGAGAGGCGGAAGCAAAATGCCAAGAGTGTACAGAAAGATGGTTTACAGAGCAAAGTAGAAGACGTTGTAAGGATGAGCCGAAGGCTGAGAGCATGGGATGTGCGTGGTACAGCAGCTTCAGGGCTCATTAGAGCAAAGTTCATCTTGGGGAAAGCAGAACAGCCACAGTGATTGGTGAGAAAGAAAAGACAGGAATCATTTCCAGGTCCTCCATATCATTACCTCACCTTATAGCAGAGGGCTTTTCCTTAAAGAAGGGTGATTTTGCAGACTGCTGGCAACAGTAACTCCACAAATCTTGCAAATGTTTTCTGAATAAATTGTCCAAATAAAATACAGCAGATACATTCAAAGCATCACGGCTGCACACAGAAAGAGACTTCTTTTGGAAATGCCATCATCACGTACAAGTGCACAGGACTCAGAGGAGAGCTGAGCTATGCAAGACAACTTGGGTCTTTTATTATACGTACGAAGGTTAGGGCAGGATCCACCACAGCTAATTTGAAATTTATCACCTCTCTTTGTAGGGGATGCTTCTTACACTGTCTCCAGTGGAAGTCCATCCAGCTAGTTTACACCAGACATCTAACTCAGTAAAGACAGCTCCAGAGAAAAGCTCACACATGACCACAGATCTAAATTAAAACCCATTATAAAGGCAGCAGTTCAGTTTGAATCTAAATGAATTCATAAAAAAAAATTAGTAAATACTTATCTCGTACAGTCCCTCACAATGGCATTGTCACAGTACCAGACAACAGAAACAACAGTATTTATTGCAGTTTATAAATGGGAAATTTGAGGCAAAGAGTGATTTGCCCTGTGCCACTTCCCAGGTCAGTAACCAAGCCGAAATCGGACCCAAGCGACCTCAGTCAGCAGCACATGTCAGCCAGGAGCCACACCACCTCCCAGGCACTAAGGGAGTGGCTCTGCAATAGCTGATTAACCTTGCAAATCCACACTAACCTTTAGTTCTCCCTTTCTAAAAAGAAGAGGGAAAGATGGCTGTGCTGCGGAAAGCTCCCTTTCCTCCAAAGATGGAATTTGAGAGAGGAGAATTTGACATGCCACAGCAAGCTCTTTATGTCAAGGGTGCATAGAATGGAGTCCAGTATATTGTGGAAGGGAGCAAAGAGTTAGCAGCCTATATTGAGGTGGTTGTGTGAAATAGGGTATTGCAGCAGAAGTTGAAAGCACTCTGGAAATGATCAAATGAGTCACAGTCCGTACCTAGAGGATGCTCTAAGCTTAGAGAGTGACTTTAACGGTGTCAGTGGAAGTGGAGGATGCCACTCGTGACAGGTTATTTTGATGTTACATTGAGCACTCGGACCCACAGCATCTGCAATTTCCCTGCATGTTGATTTTTTGGAGTTTTTTCCACTTGCCTGAAGCTCAAGTGCCTTGAAAAGGACTCTGTCTTCTCTCCAGGGCTCACCAAGAGCAGGACAAAAATGTGCCTTTGTCAAGACCTGAGCACATTGCTGCAGCGTGCCCAAGGAGCAGGCAAGCCTTCAAGGGGTCAAGTCCTCCCCAGTCTCAGCACCATCACATCTGCGCTGCCCAGTGCCCAAGATGCTGAGCTTGGAGAGGCTGCAGAAGCTTCCTCCCAGACTGAAGCGACAGCTGTCTATGTCTAGGAGCAACCTGAGGACCAAGAGAAAGTCTGCAGCAGGCACTGTACCCACACACATCAGGTACCCACCTGCCAGTACTTCATCCCAAGTCCAGAGAAGCAGCAACTGGGCCTGAGGTCTGCCAGGCAGTTCCACAGCCGACTGGCACTGTCAGCCCACTGCTGGCTGAAAGCTCAGGTCCCAGTGGGAGCTCCCACTTCAGAAGAATAACTGATTTGGAGGCCTTTTCTCATGTTAGCTCAGCGACCGGTTCCCACAGCAGGGGGAGGGGACAGCGGGAAAAGCAGGCTGCCCCGGTGCCTGCCTCCCCCACCAGGACAGAGGTGCCACTGCTGTGCCCCCACGAATGTGGGGACCAGGCAGGTCGTGGCAGGAGGGAAGGCAGCAGTAAAACAGTGCAGCCTGTGAGGGTTAAGAGGCTTTTCCAACTTCAGCTCTCTGCAAAAGCAGCCCAGGAAGGAAAAAAACAGTTTTCTGGTTTCTTTGCACTGCATAAAAGGGCGCCAAGGATGTTCTCGAGCCTCTTTCAAACCCGCCAATTTCTCCCCAGTGTCTCAATGTTTTTTTTACCTACCCCATTTTTCTTAGAAGGCTTTATGGAAAAGTGGTGGAGGGAAAGGATTAGCATTTTAGCTGCTTCCCCTGAAATCTGAGTGGTTGTTACTAAGAACACACAGTGTTATGTCGGGTGTTTTGTGTATTTTTCTCACCACTTCCCTAACTCCCAGAGACGAGGAGAAGAGCTGTCTCTGCACACCCCAGCTGCTCCTCTGAGAGCTGAGACGTTTCTGTTGCCTCTAGGGAAACACAGCAAAGGGCAGACTCCATACCCCTGGTATTTCTGTTTTCACAAAGACAGAAAGACATTTGCAAGCTTTTCTCATGTATCACAAGGGAGTAGAAAGGATTAAAAACAGGAACTTGTTTTCTCCTCCTTTTACTTTTTAAGAGTCTCTCAGCTCTTGAACCTATTCACGTGCAGGACAAGCCAAGGCGTGCACGGGCAGCCCAACCTGCCATGTGTTGAAGGACATCTTGGAGGTACAGGCCCATTGAATGAATGGTCCGAGCAATGATCTTACAGCGACAGCACAGGGGGTGTCTTAGGCTTTGGGTAGGTGTAGGAGAAAGGACACGAAACCAAAAAAAAAACCCATTTTTTTTCCCCATGACACTGCTGGCATGCAGAGCTCAGCCCTCCTTCTCCAGGCAGCATCCATGGCCTTGCGTAAGATCCAAATCCCAGCCACGACAGCCTCCAAATATGACTACATGGCTGCATTTTCTCCAGTATCTTTCATAAAACAGGTTATTATTTTTCTGGCAACTCACTCATGAGCTCCTGAGCAATGGGCAAGTTTTCCTCTTTGATGGTAACAGCTGTACATTTATGACCCAGGCGTATCGATTGCATCTCTGTAGCACCCAAATTCAGTCCTTTTAATAGAGGTTTTGTTGTTGTTGTTTTCCCCAGCATACCAAGAACATCTCTTTTAAAATATATCTAGCTTGTTTGGTATCAAGGATGCTCTATTTCTCCGGCAGTAAAATATCCACTCTGTCACTAGGTTCCGAGTTGAAATCAATCCAGAAATACAATGTTAGTTCAATAATGACCCACTTCAGCAGAATAAATCATCGCTTACCTCACCGCAAGCGCAGCACGCGCCGCACCCACTCACCTATTTGGAACCCATTACTCCCTATAATCAACAGCGCAGCTGTTCGGGGGGCTGCTCTCTTCCCTTCCTACACGGGAACACGCATCATCTCACTCGCTCCCTTTTAAGCGCCCGTGGATATTTGATGCGCAGCTACAAGGGTCGCGTAATGGAGGCGATGCATCTTCGGCGAAGAAAAATGACACTTGGAATAAGAAGACTAAACCAATTCATCACTTCATGCAAAGCGCTATTGTGCTGCAACCGGAGCATCGCGCCGGGATTGATTACAAACAAGATGACACCTCCCTATGGACTGTCTGCTATATTATTATAAATAAATACCCATTCATTTTGGAGTCTGTATTGCTGCAGAGGATAGATGATACCTCAGGTACACAGTAAATATCCCATTGAGTACCATGTCCCTTCCTCGCCAACAAATGAGTTTTGTCTCACATAATACAGTTTCGTAAACAAGATAAGGGAACGGAGAAACACCAAGAGACGGAGAGATCTGCAAAAAGCTCAACTGATATTAAAGAGCTATTTCCATGAAGGACACGCTAAAAATTCAGCAACTCGCTGTTAGAGGGGAGTCGAGGACAGGAGGGCCGCAGAAGGCTCGTCCTTGCTCCTGAAAGGGAACAAGCCTTAAAAAGCTTTAAGTCCTCCAGACATCACTGAAACAAAAGCAAACCCTTCTAGTTTCAAACTTCTAGCGGTCCGTGCTAACCAGCTCTAACGGGGCATGCCGCAGCATTCCGAAAAAGAACAGAAGAGCAGTCTAAAAAGCCATGTGCTGAAAAGTGAGCAGCCTGGGAGAAGTCTGGCTTGTCTTTATCTCCTTCTCCCCTCTGCCTGCTGAGCCAGCATCTATGGGTGCCACCAGCACAGTCCAGACACCTCCTGTTCACTGCTCAGGCGAGACACGGATGCTCAAATATTGGGCCACGGCTTGATAAGCACAAGAAGAGCTGGTTAAAGGAATGCTGTGCCAAATATGCACCATTTATGGACCGCTTCTCTTACTTACCCTGGGGGGTTTAAGCATTCTGCACCCAGGAGTATTTTAAGCCAACGGCAAAAGCATCGCCATTGGCTCCACTCTCAGTGTCTGTTCTTGGGTGAGCGCAAGGCTGCTGCTGCAGCCCCACAGCTTCAGCAGATCCCTGCTGCAAAAAGAAATAAATACCTTCTTTCCTCCTCCATGCTACGCCGTCTGTCTCCAGTGGTTGGCAAGGACCGAGGCTTCTTTGTGCAATGCGCTGCCAGCCTCACACCGATTGAGAGAGCCCCTGAAAGTCCAGTGATGAGGGGAAATAAAAATAATAACGGCTTTTATCAGAGAAGGGGTGATACCCATCCTGGGCTATCCTTACACACGGATGTAAGATGGGGAAAAACGTCACCTTCATGATTTGCAAGGTGATGGGCGAGACTGGAAGCGTTGCAGGCAAGTATGGTGATTGAAACCCCTCACTTTTCCGGCAACCTAGTGCCAGGGAGTTTAGTGGGCAAGAGGGAAATTCCCCTGAAAAAAATTAAAGTTTCTCAGTTCACAGGTGTATATTCTGCCTTCGGGGGCCAGGAAACTCAATGTTTGCCTGTATTTTGGCCACCAAAGCCCAGCTGACTCTGTGGGTGGGCTTTAAGAATACAAAGGAATGGATGGAAAGCCACGACAGGAATGCTGGAGCAGGAGCACAATGCTGCCAGGGTCTCTCACCCTTCCTCAGCAGAGAGAGACCCTGGCAGCCCTGTGTGGGCACCAGGGCAAGGGCAAGCCAGTGCTCACCTACAGATGCCGTTTGTCCCTCAGCATCTCTCCACTCTCCTCTTACTCACAGCTGGTTGCATGTATCTACCAGCTACTTCCCAAAGGCCTCAAGACACTTGCACCAGAGATGAGGGAATATTGCCATTAAAAAGCTGCAAGAAATAAATAAAACATATTTGCCACAAACGGTCATGCTGTGGGGTTGGGGTTTTCCCCTCATTTTTCTTTCCATTGCCAGGAATGCCAGACAGATCTACAGAAGCCAGCTCAGAAAAGATCCTCACCCAGATCTAGAATTTTGCACTATCCCTGGTGCTTGTGCTTTTCATCCCTCCTTCTCCAAACCAAACAAGTGAAAGCCTTTGAGATGCTTTTGACTTGGGGTATGTCAAAAAGAGAAAAAAATCCTCAATCTTCCCTCTACGAAACAAATAAAAATCGTCCCATTTCACAGATAAGGAGGTTGAGAAAACAACCAACAGATTGGAGCCCCATAGAACGGAAGAAGATGTGGAAAAGCAAGGAAATCTTCCAGATTTGCAGCTGCCGAAGCCTATGCCTTGCTGTCACTCCCCAGGAGGCTTTGCACATGTGGAGAACAGCTTTGAAAAGCAACAGTATTGTTTGCTAATGTCGGTACCAGAATACAAAGTGGGAAGAAAAGCTTTTTTTTTTTTTCCCCTCTCTCCATCCTCCCCTTCTTACATTCTCCTTTTCTTCCCCAGCAAAGAACCACTTCTTCCCAGCACAGGCACAGAAAAAGTGAAAGTAATCAGGTAATTTTCCATCTCCAATCAAAATGGCAACTTTTCCTTTGATTATAAATTCCAAATAAAATGCATATTGTTCCATTTCCTCTGAATGTTTTACGAAAAGCAATTGCTGTTTTTCAGTCACGTCTGCTGCCTTCCTCCCTACACATTATTTTCACTCCAGGCCTTTCCAGGCATGTTTCATAAAAGCATTAACTGATACTCATCCGACACGGAGCTGCTTTTTCCATTTTTCTTTCAGTTTAACAGAACCCTCCAGACCACAGTGAGGATGATTTCAAGCCATCACACTGGTTCATATACCCTTGGTATCTTTTTTTTTTTTCTGCTCAAGAACACCCTGTTTTGGAAAGATGAGGTATAAAACCCAGTGCTGGCAGGCACCCTTCAGTTCCCCCTCCGCGTGGGGCACGTCCTTCCAGCCCGCAGCTGGTATCTGGGGCTCTGCGGCACCCTTACCAAGATTAAAGAGGAGGCGAGTTCAGAGGTTGCACGGCTCATTGCACTGCTGCAGAAAGTCCCCCTGCAGCTCTTCTACACTAATGAAAGCAGAATAGGAAATTTTTGCTAAGTAGCTAATATGAGAACAGAGACAAATTGTCGTCAAACACAAGTGCTTTGTGTCCCTGCATGCACCTCAGAAACAGCCACAGAGTTTCCATTAGATCAAGGATTTTGCCTGCATCCAAGTAAACAACAAAAAAAATTACGGGAGCCACCGCACTTCCTTGCTAGATCTGCAGTGTCATCCTCAGGGATTCAGCACCTGTACCCCTCTCCGCCAAGGGGGGAGCAGAGCTGATGATGAAATCAGTTACGTCAGATATGGGAGGAAGCGTCATTCAAGCACACGAGTCCTACCCGAGGCCTTACTGAATGGTTAGGACCACTTGTTAGGGTTGCATCTGGGTGGCAGTGTTGACTGCTTCCAAATTTCAATATTCACCCTCCCCAGGGCTGGTAGCTTACCTTGGCGTGTGGATAGCAGTGCAACGCACAAGGGTGAGTGCATGTTCATCCCTCAGGGGTGAAAAAAACCAAAGGCCAGGGGCTAAAATAACAGCAGCTCTGGCACAGCAGTGTGTTTATATGCTCCATTGCCTGCCAAACCAAAAAGAAGTAATATTCCCAGCGTAGCAAAGCCCAGCTCTCAAGCTCTCTTCCAAGTTAATATCTTTAAGGAAGCAAATTCAGTAATTTCAAGGACATCTGTGATGCTGAACTCGCAGCAGATAGTAAATAAAAAATACCAAAAGCCAGATTTGCCTTGTTATCATCTCTGCCTAAAGCACTATTTATTAGTGCTGATGCCTGGCTGAAACATCCATAGAATTGACTAAAAACCTGGAGGAAAAGGAGGAGGAAGAATGGCATTATGCCGCATAAGAAATGTTTATTCTTTCCGTCTCGGACAACAAAAACACGGAGGATAATGCAGCCAGCAAAAACTGCCATTGCACACACTCTTATTTCTTTATAGTCTGCTCATCCTGCCAGCTTAATTAAAGGGTTCATTAAAACCCTGCACAACCTAGAAAGAAAGATTTTTTTTTTTATTAAAAAAAAAAAGACATTTCAGAAGCTAGATGAAAAATGTTCCTTCATTGCAGTCAGTGGACTTTTTTCCGATTTGCTATTATTTTCAGCCTGTGCCCTGAGAGGAAGAATCTTAAGGCATAGTCAATCCCACCACCTGCACTTTGCAGAGGCGAGGAGAGACGAAGGTGAGATGGCCACCAGCCTCCCGGGCCTCGCTTAGAAAAGGCTCTCATCTTCCCAAGCAGCACTGAATGCCTCTTGCAAACTGTAGCGGGATAAAGACGAGGAAAACCTTCTTATTTTGGAGGTAATTGAAAATATGTTTTTCTGTCACTTACACATCCTCTCCAAATAGCTTGCCTTTTTTTTTTTTTCCTAATTTAATCGTCCATCCTGCTGGTTTCTGAAATTCTCTGTATAGACAGTGACATCTAGTGAAGGAAAACCGAACTTGTGGAGACACAGGGCTGCACCTGCCAGAGCCAAGATGGGGATTTGGAAATGCTGGAACGGAGATCGCCAAGGGTCACTTGCAAAGAAGGTTGAATTACAACCCAGCAGAAATTCGTTTATTCACCTAGCAACACAAATCGAGCGCCTGCGAGGCACTGCATTTCACTCACCCGGGAAAAAAAAAAAAAGAAAAAAAAGATTGAAAGCAAGGCTGAGTTTACGGGACATTTCTGATTGTCAGAAGGGCTGCCAAGCACTGGCTGACGTCCACCAACACATGGAACCAGGTGAGGGTAGATCCCATCCTTATAATTAGACCTGCAACAGGTACCTCTGCAGTAACCCTGGCCTTTGCACTGCGGGCAGTGCAATGAAACCTCTGTCCCCATGGCTGCAATTACTGGAGCTAATGTTTTGGGGAAGAAGCCTGGGATATCTCGGTTGGCTGTTGCGCAGCGATGAGAACCTGGATGTTTCCCAGTGCTGCTGTTAAAAAGCCACGTCCCTCTCCACCCCACAGCCACACAGGTCTTCCCGAGCACCCACTGTGAACCCTGGCGTGCAAACAGCTTTTCATGAGCCTCACGTCTTTTCTCACATTGGAAAAAGTAATTCTCTGACAGCAGAGGCCCGTGCATTTGGGACAAAACAGAGCAGTTCAACCGCGAGCTGAGTAACAGGCAACAGTGCTCAGAGGGACACGGAGAGGGAGTTCAAGAGCCTGAACGTCGAGAACGGCTCTGCCCCACCTCATCTGTGAGGATTTCCCCCCTGAGCCTGATGAGTTAGTGATGGAAATGAGAAACAGATTCCATCTCTGCCACAGGTCCCCCTCACACAGTAGTAAAGGACTAGGAGAGGAGAGAGCAGGCTCCCAAAGCCGGAGGGAGGGCTGTTGTGCGGAGAGCGCGCCCGCTGCCTGCCTGGGAGCCCATCGCCTCCAAACCACCGCCAAGGTGGTGGACACCAAAAGGAAAAAAATAGTTGGCAAATTCACCTGCTCGTTTGTCACCAACACAAGGAGGTGCTCGTACACATCCTATAGTCTCTCTCAGCTCGTGGGGGAATGAAGGGGATGAGTTTTCAGCCATGGAAGAAAAGCAGCAGGAACGGGGCAGGGGAGGATTTCTGCAAGGGGAGAAACTCTCAAAAGAAGAGGGAAATGAGTCAAAAGAAAAAGAAACAAGCTAAGAAACAGGAATGGCAGCACTTCTGAGCACAAGCACAGCTGCTTTTGCGGCCGGGCAAAATAAAGCAGAAGATACTACAGCGATCACGAAGAGAATCAATAAAATTGTACCTCGCTCTCTCTGACGTCTGTGCAACGGCCCGGTGAGCACTTCTGCAGGTCACAGGTGGCCAGAGGTGCTACTGGCACATCTCTCTCCTACTCAAGGAGAAGCCCGTTCACTTTCCAGGGTGATCCCAAGATCCCCACGCTAGATGAAGGCAGGAGGAGCTGACCTGTGGGCACTTGTCTCAAACCAACCTGACAGCCGGACAGCAGTTAGAAAATGCATAAAATAGAAACTGCATCAAATGCTATTTGAAAAACAAATAGCCCCCGGGGGCCCAGCAGCCACTAAAAGGTCACCCAGACCCCCAGGGTCTCAGCACCTTCGGACTTGCAGCTTAAGGCAACACCACCTCTCCCTGCAAGCGGCCTCAGCAGGGCATTGCCAAGTGGTACTGATGCTGCAGCCACCAAATGAGCGATGACGCAAATAAAAAGTGCCATCGCCCAAAATCATCATCTCATATTTGATCACGACAAATGGACAGCACGTATTTATTTTATATTTTTTTAATTAAAAATAAGCTGCTGCGGAGTTCACCCTGTATCTCAGTGGAAGGCACTGAAGGGCATGAACACAATTTGCTGGAGAAGGCACAGTGCTTACTAACCAAGATATTTTGGAAAAGCCCCTGCTCTGCCCCACGCCTACATGGGCAGCTGGGGAACTGGCCCAGCTGTGCTGAGCTCACCAAGCCAGCCCAGGTCCGGACATCACACAATGGAAGCAATGCAAGGCTCAGGTTCACATGTTGAAAGCTACAAAAACCGTACACAAAACCCATCCCATGACCCGAAGCCGTCAGATACATGAGCTTGTGGGTTTTCCCTTTAAAGCAGCCGCCGACTAAGTTTGTTTTTCCTGAAAGCCCACAGTTTTCCAGGCGAGGGACTACGTGCAAGGGCCGCCTGAGTTTTCACAAGCAAAGCCAGTTCTGCCCTTTGCCTAACACCTCACCTGGAGAGGCAGCGGCCCTTCACTTATCCTGCTTGTCTCAGAAACTAGAAACAGAGCTGGTCTCCTCAGACATCTAAATTAAGGTGATAGCACAGGTGGTAAGGTTTCCTTCAAGAGGAGAGAGGCCATCGCAACGTAGAGCAGTACAACCGTGCTGTTCCTTGAGCAAAATCAAATGGTAGTTTCCTGTATTTACCAGAAGAGTCAGTGTTGGAACCACAGGAGGTTTGAGGATGACATTTGGGGACCACCAACAGCCAGACAGGCTTTCAGTCAGTGGTGGTGTACAGGCTTTTCTGCCTGCAATGCCTGCCCAGTACTGTATGAAGAATAAGTGCCACCAGAGCGCTAAACCCTGACCTCAGGACAGGATGTTGCCCTTGACAGTGCCCTAAAAAACCCCGAGCTGGAACAAAAACCAGACCTTTACTTCACTGGACTTTGGATCTTGAATTGCACCACAGGAGGGATGCTCAGTTTGGTCATGGACGGCAAAACAACCATCGAGGAGATGCGCGTTCAAGCCTCGCTGGAGTCACTAATGATCAACCACCTTGGCTTCAGTGCACTCGCAAGTGTGTTTTTCAGTCCACGGGACTGCTCTGTGCTGCCCCACTGCAGGACCAGGTCACCGGGCTGCCTCTGAGTCGCCCTCCGCTCCAGCCCCCCATGAGCTTCAGTACCCAGGGTTTGTTGTCCACCTCAGAGGGAATTTGCTGCTGTCCTGGACCCGGCTCAGTGGAGGGGAAATGGATTTAGCCTTGAACAAGGTCCTATTTTCTTGAGGTGAAAGGGTGAAGGGGTTTTCACAGCAGCAGGCTCTGCTCCCATGTGAAGGGCAAGTTGCTCAAAACTGCCCCTCATCTGTCCAACATACAGAAATCCTGAAATTGCCCCAAAAGTCTCATTTTTTGGTGGTTTGGGGGTTTTTAACAGCGCATTTTTGTATCTATTGCACGGCTCTCTCTCTGCCCTTGCCTTGTCAGCCACCGAGTGCACAACTCCCTCTCATGGAGAAGCCAAGGCTGAAACATCACATAGCACACCTTCAGCAACAGCTCAAGAGGGTCCTGGCAACTCACCAACGCTTTCAAAAAGTAGTCAGAAGATAATAAAATCAGCATTGTTTCAGACTGTTTGCCACCTTGGAGCACTTCTCTGGCTTCAATCAGCTCCGTAGGACAAACGCTGCCCTCTCTGTACCTCACCCCCAGGAGCAGGAGATGGAGGTGGCATCAGCTCTTCAAGCCAGGTCTGAGCTGCGGTGACACCAAACCCCAGGGTGGTAAAGCACCGAAACAAGCAGGCTCAAGAGAATCTCGGGCAGCCTGACATAGGGTAACAGAGAGATTCAGTATTCCCTGAAGCCAGCCATGCCAGGCAGAGCAACGCTTTCATACCACAGGGATCAGCATCTGACCATGTCTGTCCCTGTAAATTGTCTCCAGGACTTAAAGCCACTAGAAGTCTATTACTGAGCGCCCCCATCAATCCCCTCATATCCCTGGGATACAGAAGTAAAATTAGAATTTCTTTCCAAGTAAGAAACTAGAATACACCAAATTCAGAAATCCCAGTTGCGTTCTGAGGAACGCAAAAGCAGTTTCACCCAAACTCCAGTGTGTACCTGCAGAGGGAAGAGTACCTTTCTGCAATTCCTGCTGCTGCCCTGGAAGGGGAAAATCTATCCATGATTAAATCTCTGTTTGATGCACCACAAGCAGGCAAATCACAGAGGAATTTGCTATTGAATACATAGAACATTTTTGTAGGGTGCAACATTTTTTCTAGAAACAGCCCAGGTGGCGTTTGCTGTGACCTGTTTGCATGAACTCGGTAGAGTAACTCCTCTGGAGAGAGAACAGCCCAGCTGGCAGCTTGGGAAGCTGCCAGCTACCAACCTTTGCCTTCCTGGCTGGGGATTCGCAAACCTTGGGCTCTGTCAGCTCACCGGCGTGGCCAGGGGCTGCTCAGCTACATACAACACAGTGCCCAGGGCCGTTGTAAAACGAGTGCAAAGCCCAAAACTCCATCAGATGCCCAAAAGCGAGCCTCCAATTGGGTGTGTCCAGCAGCACCATGTTTCCCAGCCCAAATTTCGGGCTCCCCAACTCCTGGCTGAGGATGGCTGGAGCTGAGCAAAGCCACCACGCTCAGGAGCCTGGCAGAGCAGAGGGCAAAGCACCCCCAGAGCCACACAGGTAGGTTATGAAAGCCACTGGGGCAGGGGGTCACACCAGTACGGGGACTCTTGTGTAACCAGCAGGGCCGGTGATGCAGGGCAAAGCTGGATGCCAGCCAGGGCTGGATGCTGGCCAGGCAGCAGGAGCTGCCCACAGCCCTGCCTCCGGGGCAGCCCAACCACTGTACCGCGGCCGAGCACACCCCCGGGGGGAAAGTCCAGTCCCAGGCTTGGCTGCCAGCTCCACCAATCCAGCCTCTCTTCAATTAAAAAAATTACTGGCTAAAACCTGATGACTGGCAAGTTTATTTACCGAGACACCAAGGTACCGTGAAACCAGGGTAACCAAGCATGAAAAACAGAAGTTACATTTATTTCCTATGATTTCACCCGGGGAGTGTGGTGCCCCAACAAAGATCCTCAGCATCTCCACGTCAAAGACAACAGTTCTCCATCAGTACCTATCATTTTGGTTTTCAAGAGGAGCCCAGACAGCAGCAGTGCAGCCTAGTACATAAATATCCTGTGTGTGATTTGCAGAGCAGCTTCCCAAATAGTTCCTCAGATAGGAAAACGCTGGCATTCTGGTTTATAACTGTTTAGATCAGGCAGGGTATAAGGACTGCACCCCTACCATTGGAAACACAGCTGAGCCTGCTCAAACGGGACTGGAAATAGGACACTGGGTGATCTCAAGGGCTTTGACAGGCAGGTGGTGAGATGGTTGGGTCCCTGGATGGTCCCTCTTACACTTCACCTCTCAGTCTCCAGCCTGCTAACGAGCAACACAATCTGCAGACACAATCAAGCCACACATATGCTGAGATCCCCAGTGCTCAGGTTTGTTGCAGGCCACAGCGCAGTCAGTAATCCCGGCAGACATTCTCCACCCGAGACCGCGACGGTTCAGTGCATGACAGCAGGAGCACAGAAAGGTCTTCACCACCCCTTAGCAAAGCCAAGGTGAGGTTCTATAACAAAATGATTCAAAACATTACAAAACCAGAGTTAAATCTCTCTGGCATGGCCCTTCTTGTGCTTCCCCTTGCCTTTCCTCCCAGCTCAGGCTCGTCATCCCAGTAAGCTGGAATTTCAGCCCCTGCTTGGAAGTTGTTTTCTGGGTGCAGGAATGAAATACATCATTTTGCAGTCTGCTGAAAGGGGGAGGGAGAGTGGAACCCTGCCAGACCTCCCTGAGACAGGGAACAGGAGAAGAGGAGAAGGTAGGAAGAAAGTCCTCTACACAGCCTGTCCCCAAAAACCATGCTTCCTCCAACACAATGGAAGGCACTAAACCAATCTGAGGTCACACTCCTCGGGAGAAAGATCTATTTGCACCTTGAAGGGGAAGGAAAGAAGGAAAGAAAGCCAATGCTCATGCCAAGAGGACTCGCTTTACCTTGGCCTAGATACCCTCGCTCGTGAAGTAGTCGCTAGGAAGGAGGCTGAATCTTCTGTCCCTTGGAGCACGTGCCAAAGAGGACCATCTGCAGACCACCTCTGAACTGGCAGCAGGGAGGGCCCTGGTACCAGCTGTGATGGTGTTAATGGGCAGCTCGAGCCCTCCTCTTCCTGCCTCTAAATGTGTGTGCTGGGAAGTGCATCATCACCAGGAGCTCCACCGAGTCAGCAGCTCCACTGGTTGGGGCTCTGGAAAAGCATCAATCCACACTGTGCAAATCCCAGGCTTTTCATGATGCTCACTCCACCTGTATCATGCTCTTGGTAGAAGCAGATGAACCACTCCTGCATTACTAACAGCTCCAGTATCTGCTAGCAGGTTAAGAGGACATGCCAGCCCTGCCAGGACTTGCAGAGCCTGACCTTTCCAAAGTCCTCTGAAAATCCTATCACCCTCTGACAACCATTCAGAAGCTATCACCAAAACGCTGACGGCCACAATGACGGCCTAAATGGCCAACGTGCCCATTTCTGCCTCTGAAAAGACAGACAGAAATATCTTCCCCCGTGTGCTAAATGGAAATGAATTCTCCTCCTCTTCCTCAGCTCCAAAAATGATTAAGTGTCAGAAAGTAGATTCAGAGAGTTACCGAGCAAGTCCAGCCAAAGGCTGGCTGCCACGTGTAGAAGTCTTGGAAATGTTGATGCAACAGGTGGACACCTCTTAGGCAGACACCTACTTCCAACCATGAAGTGCTCAATGTAAGCATCGGCACCGCAGCGTATACTCACATCTGAGACGGTGACATGCGCGTTTATTTAACAAGATGTCAGAAGTGCCACTATTGTTGCCTCTCTCCTCCTTAGCTGCGTGGAAGACTTCACCATCTGCTGCCCAGACGTTTCGCTACTCATTTCTCAGTGAGACGGATACTGAGTTCAAGTGGCAAAGCTCCGCTTTCTGAGATGCTTTAGCCACTGAAACGCTTGAGAAATCAGAGCTGAATGCTCTCCAAAGCAAGCTATCTCAGCTATCTATGGCAATGCAGCCTGTTTTAACATCCATCCTCTGCCTTGCTGCCACCTCTGGTGAACCTATTTTGGCGTTCCCTCAAACCTAGAGATCTCCACATCTGCCACTGAGTCCTGGCTCCCAGCTTCTTCCTAGATGCCCCAAACCAAGGTGAGGGACAGAGGGGAGAGCAGGTGAGCCCTTCCAGCCCCACTGCTTTGGAGGGAGGATGCCCACAGCAGGGCGATGGTGGGGAGCTGAAGGATTCCTGGGGTTGTGGCAGGGAAAAGGGACACCTTGGGGGTGCAAGGCAACTAACAGCCACCACCTCAGCCGACGGCTTCGCTCATGGGAGAAATAAGAAGGTTCTGGGATGCGCGTGCACCACCAAGTTACAAAACCACGGCGCTCGCAGCCATCCGTGCTGCGCAGAGGCAAACTGCCACCGTTTTTTTTCCTGTTAATCCACTGTGGTATTTCAGGGATTACTGTCACAGGACCATAGCTTCCTTTCAGATGACGCTTTCCCAAGCTGAAAACGCTGGCAGAGTTAGGGCAGCAGTACCAGACACAGCACAAGAGCTTTCCCGACACAGCGATGATAGGTTGGGAGGAGCAGTCTGAGCAAAGAAGTGAAAGGATCATTATCCTCAGCTCATTAACGATCCCAAGGAAGTGAAGTTTCTGGAAATCACTGGGTTTACAACATGCTGGAAAATGTTAATCATATGCGTATTTTTTTAGTAAGTAACATAGTTCTGCTAGGCCTGGGACTTCCACAGCATTGCAAAAGGATTAACAGTCTGTCCACTAACCAGGACGTTTGAAACATCAGCATCTCCAGGGAGAGAACAGGGCAAAAAGGCGAGAAAAAAGCCCTTCTGGCAGTCTGTGCAGACTCTAGCCCAGACCCCTTCCTCCCCTTGCTCACTGCTCCCGACTAGTGGAAACACCAGCCAGATGCACATGGGACAGCTGAGATCACTTTCCAAAGAAACTTCTCTCTTTTCTCTGAGTCGTATGTACTTAAAATTAATTGCACCTTTTGTGTATTTTCAGAAGGATTTTATTTTCGTGGTAGGTTATCAGGACTTTTGAATCACCCCAAGAGACGTCAAGCAAACACTGATTCATGTTTTGGAACTAAATCACAATTCTTCCCAAATCCCGTGGACAAAGCAGTAGGTGTGGAAAACAGCTTCGTGCATCATCAGTAACTTTTGTGCCTTCCAAAAACAACTTTGTTGTTGTCACACTGGCTTGGTCACACACAGCTTAGGAAAAGCAACACCCAAAACAGCAGAGAAAAGCACATTCAGTACTGCAGGGAGCAGGAAACCTCTCCTTCCTCTTCTTTGCAGATCACACGAGGAGGTGGTTTGGCCTAAACCCAGCAACTCAAGTCATCAGAGTAATAAACTGGATAATAAACATATCCTGTCTCCCAGATGGTAGTTACTTAATGAGCATGGAGGTTGCTGGGTGGTGAGCAGCTCCATGAAACCTGCTGGAGCAGGAGACGGCGAGCAACGGCAGGAAGGATGAGTAGCCAGCTCTGGAGGGAAAAGGGCTTTCCCATGGGGCAGGAGAAGGAGAACGAAGAGCCCTCAGACTAAGATGCACCTGAATGTCAGTGACCACCTGACAGGACTTGTGGACGTGGAGCTCAGAGACGGGCTCAGTTGCCTCAAGTCCTGCGCAGGACCACACAGTCAGCCAGCTGCTTCCCCGCCACTGAGCCTGTAATCTGCCAGCAGGGTTGTGCCACATAATGCAACAAAACCTGGGCAGACTACCCCTAAGGCCACTGCCCTTATGGATTCTCTTTGCCAAATCCCACCAAAAACGTCAGGGCCATTAGTCTAGTTCATGGATTACCTGGATCACCAACCTGTCTTTCCTTCCAGAAGCATCTAGTCTTCTAGAAAGGAGTAAAAAAAAAAGCTGGTTACAGATCATTATGCACAACAGGCATGGAAATAAACTCTTACTCATGAGTTTGCCCTCCTGATCAGGGTGCCCAGACTTCAGAGCAAACCAGCCCAGTCAGGCACCAACCCTGGGTAGCAATGAACCAGGGCTCACAGCTCCACGTGGCAATCAAGCCTCTGTCTCTACCATGCAGATTTGAAGCGGAGAGGATATGATTCAGAGCTGAGAGATCTGCAAGGAGTGGTCGGCATGTCTGAAAGCTGAGAAAGCCAAGTTTCTGCCCTTCCCTGTCTGGCTCTCCTGCTGCCGGTCCCTGCAGGGGCTGATCTCTGCCGAAGGCAGGCGGCACAACTGCTTTGTTTTACAGAATACAAAACTGAAGAAGTTAGCGGGGCACTCATTACCTACCTTAAAATGTTTAGTTATCTTTCTCATTATTTATCTACATTTTAAATCTTTTAATCGTTAGAGTATCAAGCATTTTGCTCAGGGAGAGGCAGGTGAGCCTACACACTTCCAACTGCAAGTTTAAGTGCCCAGCTCTGGGACCCACCTTTGAAATTGCAGCAGCTCTACATGTGTTCCAATTTACTCTCTTTTTTTCATAGAAAAGTAGTGTAGAGAGAAAAAAACTGTCAGTAGATGGCTTGTGAGACTACCACCATCTACGCTTTGATAAGCAAAGAGGAAATGAGGAACAGAGACAGACAGACGGGTAAATAGATAAAATTACAGATGAGAATAATAGATTAGCACAAGCCTTCAGGGATGAAATCTGCGTGGCTCATAACCGAAATCAGTCAAAGCGCCATAAGGATAAGCAGCTCTGTTGTCCTAGAAAGTCAGAGCTCTCATCACATCAGAGCACCAACCTACCGGAAAAGAGGTGTCCCACCTTTCTCATAACACTTGGCATTTGCTTCCAGCTCTGCAAGGCCAGTTTTTAGTCCCCAGAGAGGTGAAAGCTCCCCCTCCTGTGTACCCCGAGGCGTGCCTGGATGTGGGCCCAAAACCAAAAGCAGATGGAGCTTCCAGGGAGCTCTGAGGGGTTGCAAAATCTCCTTTTCTGGCGGCTTCAAATGAGGCTGCACGTCACCCAGAAAGGCAGTCTGCAAGTAACTCATCCCGAGGGCACAAAGCACCAGAGCAAAGTTGAGATCCTCTGCAAAACTCGACTCCTACTCAAACTTTCACGGAAAAGTCACGTTTTCACAGGGCGAGTGCAGGCCCAGCCCGTTCGGATCCGCCGTGGGCGCTGCCTGAACTTAGGCTGAGAAATCCGGCTGCCCTCGGCCCTTCACCACCCACACGAGACCAGAAGGCCACGGGGAGCAGGCACCCACCGAAGGGACCCTCCAGGCTCCCTGTTCTGGAGGCGAGACTCCCGTTATAAAGAGCTACTCCACCATCACCCTTCCTAGACCGACCGGGATGCCACGCGTGGCACAGCCACGCCAGGGGCACTTCCGTCGGTCGGTCGGTCCGTCCGTCCGTCCCTCCCTCCCTACGGCTCCGAGCACGCGGTGTGCCGAGGGCGTGGCGTGACGCACCACTCCGCGCCCACGCTCCGGCCGCACATGGCAGCGCACGGGAGCGCACAGCTCCACGCGCGGGGAGGATCCGCCGCTCCCCGTCCCCAACACGGCCCCACGGCTGAACCGGCCCCAGAAGGCGATGGAGGGCGGCTACTGGGACACCAACTGTGACGTCCGTGGGAACAGAACGCTCCCCTCTCTGACGTCACCAGCGGAGAACCTCCGTCGGGCGAGACCACTCAAAGGCGGGGGGGAGGGGGATGCGCGCCC
>VWZK01006520.1:27566-58543 GCA_013396935.1 Baryphthengus martii | reverse complement strand
CGCCCCGCACAGGTAATTGGGAGGTGGGGGTCACCTCGGCGGCGGCGCCGCCGCCCCGCGCTGGGGGTACCGGTGTCGGGGGTGCGAGATCGCCCCGGGACGCTACGGGAACCGGGCGGGGTTACAGCCGGGAGGCTCCGGCTCGCTCCAGTTTAACCGGGCCTCTGATGCAGTACGAACGTAAACCTGCGGGTTCTCAGCCCCAGGTGGCACCGCAGCAGCGTGTGTCGTGTGTACTCGGTTCCTTCGCACGCTGCCTTTCCGTGCCCTGCGGTACCCTCAAAATTGAGCCGACCCTCTGATTGTAAGGCAGTAGCCGTGGCTTCTCTGCATCCCGCAGCAAAGTGACAGGCGCTGCCACGACCTGTCTGTGCTGCACCAGGGTTTGGGTGAGCGCTGGGTGACGGGGCTCACTCTGTGCCCAAATGCGGGCTGGCTGCTCGGGGTGAACCCAATAACTTGTGGGGTCAGCCCTGGAAAGGCGCTGAGGGGAATGGAGCGTCTCTTACAAGGACGGGCTGAGAGACCTGGGGCTGTTTAGTCTGGAGGGGAGTGAGAGGGGATTTTATCAATGCCTGTAAATATCTAAAGGGTGGGGTTCAAAAGGAGGGGGCCAGTGGTGCTGGGCCAGTGGCGCCTGGCAACAGGACAAGGGGCACTGGGCACAAACGGGAACACAGCATGTTCTGTCCCAACATAAGGAAAAACTTGTTTACCAAGAGGGTGACCGAGCCCTGGAACAGGCTGCTCAGAGACGTGGTGGAGTCTCCTCTGCAGACTTTCACAAGCTGCCTGGATGTGATCCTGTGCAACCGGATCCAGGCAAACCTGCTTTGGCAGAGGGGTTGGACTAGATGATCCCCAGAGGTCCTCTCCAACTCCTACCATTCTGTGGGGTAACTCTTTGCATGTCCAAATGGATCAATATCATCATCTCCCCTGTCAGAAGCAGACAGGTGCCTGGCTGAACCTTTCTCTTCCAGTGCTGCACTTTGTGTGGGATGTACTTGACTCACGGTGGGTTTTTTTCTAGAGACAGTGTGTGGGAAAACCCCGGGTTACTCTCAGGCAGGCAACGGTGATGATGCTAAGCCATCAGGTTCCTACTTGCCTGTACCGTTAAATGATTACACCCTGTTCCTCATTCCCAAAATGAGACCTGGGAAGTGTTCAAGGTCCTGCATATTCCTGGGTGCATGTCCTGCCTGGACTCCATGTGAGGACAACACCTTGGCATGCACCACGCTCCCTCCCCTCTGCCCGTTGCCCTGCGGCGAGGCACAGAGGAGCGAGGATGCACCCACCGGACCTCTGCAGATCAGGTTCAGCCTTAAGCCACATCCATCCACCAGCAGCTTGCCTCTGGCAGAGACTCCTGGTGAAAGCTGGGGCAGTGACTACCTGTGCTGCAGGCTGCTGCTGGTGAGAGAGGTGATATGTCCAACAATTATGCAACATCTGAGGCTGTAACACTTACTTGGCATTCAGGAGATCCACTGTTCCCTACTGTCCTCAGCTGGGGTTGGGGTGAAGGGTGTTCATTCCCTGTTGGTGCTGTTACAAGAGGGGTCTACAGGCCAGGCTGGGGCAGGGTGCTTCCGCTCCCCATGCTGAAGCCAGGCCGGGATGCCAAACAGCAGGAGCGAAGCTTCGTGGAGCTACAGGGAAGAGGAGCAGCCTATGTGCGGGCGAGCTGGCAGAGCTGAGCTGATGATTAGAGCCCTCATGAGAAAAAGGGCTTCCAGAGCTGGTGCCAAGCACTGATTCTGCACATGATTTGGGGCGGGATTTGAGGTTCCTTTCTCTTTCTGGTGTTGCCTGTTGACTGAGCGGCACCTCCCTTGCTGTGACAAGCTCTCTGAATCCCTGTGCGAGGGTCCCGGCTCCCCTGTGCAACAGACGGGCCTCGGTGCCAAAACCAGGACTCAAACTTTGGATGCGGGCAGCTCAGGGCTACAGTCGCATTGCTGGCCTGAACAAGGCTCTACGTGTAGCATGATACCCTATAGCCGAGGATCTGTCACGTGGGGCTGGCGCCTGCCAAGTTTCCCCTTAGGACCGGGGTGGCAGGGAGGTCATCTCAGGCTGCTGCAGGTCTCTGGCTGTGGAGGCTGATGCAACTCCAGCCCAGGTGGAGTTGCAGGTGTGGTGGAGCTGTTCACCTGGCAGTGAAGTCCCTGCAGTGAACAAGGTGAGGGCTCTCGGCCAAAAGCAGTGCTGGGAGGTGGGAGATGAAACGCAGGGAAACCAGAATGCCGTTCACCTTATCCACAGGGTAAGGGCCCTGGCTGTGGTACCTGCCATGTCTACCTGCATGCTGCAGCCCTCATCTTGGAAGCAAAGTCCTTGTAATAGAGTCCATGATTGCTCCTTGCCCAAGGTCTTAGGAGTTGCTCTTCCTGGATGACACAGAAAGCCTTGAACTTTGCTCTTGTGGTTCTCCTGAAGTTGAATGAACAATTTAAGTTCTTCCCCTGCCCTTACTGTTCTGAGGCACCACCTTTGAGAGGAAGGTGCTTTTATTTTAAGCGGCTTGACTAGTAATTGCTGAGCCGGTGTTGCCTATTGCAACATCGCACCAAGAGAACGCCTTCCATGTTCACCACCCACTGCTAAAGTGCCAGCTCAGGAGTCTGCTTGTTCTTCTGCGTACGCCAGCGCCAGATATTATCCCAGCAAGTTACAGGTCATTTAACTTGGACTGTAAAAATCTCTGAAGAGTGACCTTGTACTTGCCTCAGTGATACAGACGTGTTAAGCATTGCAAAAATAGCAAATGGATTTTGTCTTTGGAGTTTCAATGTTCAGGTTGCCAGTCTGGGCCCTGTTCTGCGGAACAATTCAGTCTGTGCTGTGATGGCTTTGGCACTTTAGGGACAAAGAACTTGTGCAGTTCATCGGTCATCGTAAGCTGGAGTCTTCCTGCAGGAGTCCCCCTTCAGCCAAGGACTC
The DNA here is from genome assembly GCA_013396935.1 of Baryphthengus martii. Lineage (NCBI taxonomy): Eukaryota > Metazoa > Chordata > Aves > Coraciiformes > Momotidae > Baryphthengus > Baryphthengus martii. The sequence continues at coordinate 55,591 of VWZK01006520.1, read as the reverse complement.
CCCAGGCCACCTACAACGTGCCTGAAAGCACTGGATTTACAGCCCAGGCCCTCTTCCACCCAACCTTCCCTGGGCTTTCGGAAGACAGAAGCTCTTTTTCCTTCCTGAGACATTACCGGCTTTAAAAGCTGTCAGATGTGTGCTGCAGATGGGCTGTGGCACATCCTGTGTAGGCTTGGCTATGCCTGACTCCCCACAAAGAGCTGGATACCCCATGATCCATGGGGATGATGAGATTTAGTGTTCCTCTGGCTTTGTTTGCAGCTTGGCAAGTGTACGACTGAACTTTAGACTTCGTCCTGCCATAACAGACATAAAGCTGCTCAGAGCTTCTGGGTTGGCTATTGGCTCCGGACACGCAGCACCAAGCTTGTCCCTTTCAGTGTCCTCCCCCTGATTCAGATCATGCCATGAGCGGCCTGGGCTCTTGCTAATAGCTTCTTGAAGCGGAGTAATGCCCCGGTTTTGTACACCCCAGGTGTGAATTCTGGGGGCTGAGCTGGGTGGGGCATAGGGCTCGTGGCTGTACTTGGCTGTTGATGGTGTCCCTGAGTTAGCAGAAAGCACCATGCACTTCTCTCCAATTGTAGCACTTAACTGTGGCTTGTACCTACCCCAAAAAAATAGGTGAGGAGCTCCCAGTGGAGCTTTCACTAAAAGCTCTATTGATTTCTTTGAGTTTCTGCATGGCTGCCCGGTGGTGTGTAAGCTGGACCCTTCTGTAACCAGTACAGAGCACGCTCTTGTTCCTGCTCCGCAACCCCTCACAGTCATTTCAGGGTCCTGCTTCCCTCGCTGTTAAACGGCAGGTCTTCAGCTCTACTTGCCTTCTTGACCAGATTTGTAAATGACGATGGTAGAAACTGAAACGCTTTAAACACTGTTCCCCTAGAAAGACATTGATGCTTGTGAGCCCAAGCTCACATCTCTGTTCAAGGAACTCCTGGTACTTAAAAGCTTTAACTGGAAGGATGGAAATGGAGAGAAACATCTTACAATTAAATTCCCAGTTCACAGCTTGCTTAGAACTGTTCAGAGGCACTGTTCTACTGGCTTACACAGCCTTCTGCAGCAGGGCATCTCTTTTCTCTTTTACTCCTTCTAAGTTTATTAACTGTTAGGGCTCCCATCTTCCTGCCTGCCTCTCTGGTCAAGTCTGTCACTATCGTAGGTCTGCCACCAGCTCTCACACCTGGCAATGCTGTAGTTCAGGCTCAGAAAGACTGAAAATGCAAGTGTGTTGTGTAGCACCCCAAACCCACCGCCAGTTGTGAGCGTGGTGGAGGCTCTTCCGGTTTTAAGGAACTCAAACGTACAAATAAACTTCCTTAAAAGCTGCTGTGGGCCAACAGCAACGGAACGCTGAAGTTCTCTTGCTTGAGGTAACCTTTGCAAAGTGCACTCCCTATCCTGAGATCTAAGCCAGCAGGAGCACCTGGCTGCTCTGTGCTCATGAAAACATTGCTGCTTTTCGGGTAAACGAAGCTGTGATCAGAGAGTCCTATAAAATATTAACCTGGAGGCATCCTGTCTAGGCACTGGGTACCGGTGTCTTAAACCCACAAGTGGTTCCACAAGTGGTTGGCGCTGTAACGAGGTCATCCTTAAGGCACCTAAGGGGTGGAAAGAGTCATGGTGGACATCTCTAACATAGTTCTTTCCTTTCCAGCGTGTTCCATGGGAAACAGCACCAGCCGGCTCTACAGCGCGCTCGCCAAGACGCTGAGAAGCAGTGCCGTGTCCCAGCACCAGGAGTGCCTGGAGCAGCCGGACTCGGCACAGCTGGATCCTATAGACCCCAAGGATTTGTTGGAGGAATGTCAGATCGTTCTGCAAAAACGGCCACCCCGCTATCGGAGGAACTTTGTGAACGCGAAGAAGAACGCTGCCAGTAACCACCGCCCCATCCGGGTCATGCAGTGGAACATCCTCGCCCAAGGTAGGAATTGATTCTAAAGCTGTGACCTTGAGATCGAACACAGCAGTGAGAACCTTTAGATGCAGATGCATCCACATAGTTAGGCACGTGTGGGACTGGCAGAGCGAAGGGGGAGAGGTAGAATACATGAGGCACAACTGCCAGGGCTAGGAGGAAGATTTGCAGTACTTGAAATAGTGGCTTGCCTTCCGTTCTACAGGAAAGGGAAAAAAGGTTTCTCCTTGCAACTGTGATGCCTAAGGTAGCTCTGAATGCCTCTCTTACCAAACAGTATAGTCAAGAAGCTGTGACCCACCACTTGTAGATAGCTGTTAACCCCTAGAAAAGACTCATCCTTCCCTAAGTTTTAGTCTTCTCTGCAGTCTTCTGATTAGTTTATCAGTGAACTATTCAGATTCAGATCTGTTACAGGAATTCTTAATTCTTCAAAAGAATTGTAATGGATATTTTTTTTTTCTTGTCTCAGACCCCTGAAGTCAAGCTGTAAACTGACTTAAGCAGCAGTCTCATCTTAAAAATCTTTTAGGGTAGGAAATGCACCCCGTAGGGACTGCCTGACACACCCTTAAAGGCAGCAGCTACTCCTGAAAAAAACATCACGTGCCTGCAAACTGATGGACAAACATTTTACAGAGAAAGCAAGAAAGTGCTGCGAAAGCCTCGTGCCACTTCCCGTTACAACCTTTCCCCCTGTGTCCCTCCCTGCTCTCCTGGGGGGTTATGAGCAGCCACTGGCTGCTGCAAGAGAGCAGAGCCTTGCTCCTGGCCTCAGCAACATCTGGAGGAAGACAGCTTGGTTTAGCTATTGGTAACTTCTTTTTTTGTGTGTTTTGTTTTGGTTTTTTTCTCCCCTTCTCTGCTAATTTCAGCTCTCGGAGAAGGCAAAGACAACTTTGTTCAGTGCCCCATGGAAGCTCTGAAATGGGAGGAGAGGAAGTGCCTCATCCTGGAGGAAATCCTGGCGTACAAGCCCGACATCTTGTGCCTGCAAGAAGTCGACCACTACTTTGACACCTTCGAGCCACTCCTGAGCCGACTCGGCTACCAGTGCACCTTCTTCCCCAAGCCATGGTCCCCGTGCCTCGACGTGGAGCAGAACAACGGGCCGGACGGCTGCGCCTTGTTCTTCATCAAAGACCGCTTTGAGCTCGTCAACAGCGCCAACATCCGGCTAACGGCTATGAAGCTGAAGACCAACCAAGTGGCCATCGCCCAGACGCTGAAGTGCAACGAAACGGGCAGGCTGTTCTGCATCGCCGTCACTCACCTGAAAGCCCGCACGGGCTGGGAGAGGTTTCGCTCCGCGCAAGGCTGCGATCTTCTCCAGAACCTGAAGAGCATCACCCAAGGCGCGAACATCCCTCTGATCATCTGCGGAGACTTCAACGCAGAGCCGACCGAGGAGGTCTACAGAGAATTTTCCAACTCCAGCCTCAACTTAAACAGCGCGTACAAGCTGCTGAGCCCCGACGGGCAGTCCGAGCCCCCGTACACCACCTGGAAGATCCGGCCCTCGGGAGAGTGCCGGCACACGCTGGATTATATCTGGTATTCCCAGCACGCCTTGAATGTGAACTCAGCCCTGGGCTTGCTGACTGAAGAACAAATCGGGCCCAACAGGCTCCCATCATTCAGTTATCCTTCGGATCACCTGTCCCTGGTGTGTGACTTTAGTTTTAATCAAGACCCCGACAGACTGCTGTAAGGCCTTGGAATGCCACCTGGTATTGCAGTGTCTTAACTCACCACTGTTTTATTTTAGAGAGAACTTTTGAAGCTGGAAGCTATGGAAGGATGATGAAATGCTGTCAGTTAAACATTATTCAGGCACCGGTTTGGAGTTACACTTGCCGTTCAGGGCTTGTTCATCTGGAGCCTCTGAGGGAGGAAGAAAGGAGTCAGTGTTCTCATCCTGGTGTTCTTGCCCTGTCAGGGTTTGAAAAGCGGAAGGCAAATGAGCTTTTATCCTTTCACTCACCCCCGTTTAAGGATTTAATCCTCTAATGAATGTGGAGGCCTTAGTATTAAGATCAAAAACACTTGTGTTTGTAAAACAACTTGCCCTGACAGCATGCTCATTTTATTTATTTCATGTTAAGCTTCTGCAAGTACCAAAGGGAATGAGGCTCGACTACTCAGCCAGAGTCTCTTAAATCTTCTGTTGCAATAGGAAGGAATTTTCATGCAGTTTAGACATGAACAATCTAAACTCATACTGGCGTCATCTTCTCATTTTTACGTGACTTAAGATGACGGTTTCATTAAAAGTGAATGGATAACAGTGCAGTGGGAGGAAGGCCCCCTCCTGTAAGAGCAGGTGAGGAAATAGAGGCCAACTACTCTACGTCATGTTGTGGTATCTTCACTTTTCCAGATGAATGTGCATGTGTCCGTTACACACCGATGGCCTGTAGGTACATACACACAGTGACAGTTACCTTTGTCTCTTCTGTGCTTCCCTCCAGAGGACACACCTACCCAGGGAGCATTTCTTACCCTGCTTCAAGTATTACTTTTCTATATGGTTTAAATTTGTAGTCGTGTCAGTCTTGCTGTTTCAGTAAAGGGCCAATCTTCATGTTGAAAGACTTTTTCTTTTATTTATCTTCAGAAATCTAAAGCTGCACTGGAACCTGTTAGAAGATAAAATTTATTTATTGGTGATCCTGCATCTGACTTGAAATCATACAGCGACAGTGTTCAGGAGCCTCTTTCTGCAGCCTGGGGAAACTGGCTAAGCACCCAGGCTACAACAGAGCTGTATTAGTCTAGTAACTCTTGTGCATGGATGGAGTGGCGCTCGTTGGTATGACACAGGTATTGCATAGATACGGATTGTAAACGTGCCACTATGATGGAAAATGAGGAAGGGAGAGAGGAGGCGAGAGAGAGACGACAGTGGGAGTTACGAAAGATGAGGCAGAGCAAATAAAGCAGTACTTCTGTGTAAAGTAAGACCCGTAGTAACTCTTTAAATGTTCCAGATGTTTGTTAATAAAAGTCTTTGGAAAAAAAAAACAGTCATGTCTCTGCTGCCATCTTTTTCCTCTCCCTGTGAATAAGTAGGTGATCTGTCTCAACTAGTGACCATTTGAGCTCCAAGTTAGTGGTGATGCTACCTCCTCTAGACCTCTTTCACAGAATCACAGAATGTTAGGGGCTGGAAGGGATCTCGAAAGAACACCCCCCTGCCAGAGCAGGATCACCTAGAGTAAGTCATACAGGACCTACTGACCCCTGACCCTGCAGTCCTGATCTTACAAGTTGGCACAGCTGCTTTGCTCTCATCGCTCGTGCTCTTTCTCACACTCAAAAGTGTTCAAATTCCACAGCAAGTCTGCAAGGAAGAGAAATTACCTTCTCCCTGAGCTCAAGACGAAGCCTAAACCTTGTATTACTACAAACACTACTCTCCCAACAGTTGTGTGGAGCTACTGCCTGTGCAAGGATTCCTTCTGGAGGGCTGCTGAGCAGAGCAAGAGGCAGCTCTACTTGTCATTTCCTTTTAAAACATCATTTGAAGAGCAAGAAATGCTACAGGTTTGATTTACACAGCCCATAAATTACTGTACTTGTGGTGGTGGTAAGGGAAATACAGAGTCTGGCAACTGCAAGTCCCAAATTCCCACCCGACCACACTCCCTTTTAGGCAAATGAAGGAAGTGCTGTCACACACGCTCTGCAGGGTGAGGGCCATGAACCTGCTTCTGAGCAGAGGAGCTGAGGCCCCTCTAACCACTCTGGGATGCTGGACTCCTAGCAAGTGTGGATTTCAAATTCCCCAAAGGATTTTACAACCAAGGAGCCCAACTTCCTTGGTGAATACTCCTACCAGGCAGATGTGATGTATTGACTCTTGCCAGCCAGGGCCTCCTCCAGCTGAAGTTTCAGAAAGAGCAACTCTTTCTTGTGTTCCTGGAAGCCACAAGGGGTGGCTCCTTCAGGGGAGCTTCTGGGCCAGCGATGAGACGCTCCCAGTGCCCCACAGAAAGGCAGATCTTTCAGCAGCCCTGCCATAAACATTTCACACCCGCTGGACTGAGATAGCTCCCTCGTCACAGTGCTGGCTGCCCTTGCTTGCTCCCTGAGGGAGTGAGATGCAGTGCTTCTTCTCCTTTAGGGTTGTCTTCTCTTAGGATCGTCCCTTAAATGGGCTTTGCACAGAGAAGAAATACTACAATTGCCCATTAATGGAAGGAATCTAATCATTGGTAGCTAAACACTTCTAAAAGCAACACCACAACATAGACCTAATGGGATGGTACCTCTAATAAGTCAAATCCTTGCTCATCTACCACAAGAAGTCACATCAGAAGCTGGAGTTTTCATTCAGACCCTTTTGAGAGTTTCTAGAAGGAGCTACATTTGTGGCAGAAAGTTGTGACTTGAAAGCAATGATAACACTGCACTCAATGAAACAACACACACCACCACCAACAAAAAACAACTAAACCAACTAAACAAGACAAAAAAACCCCACCACCACCAAAACCCCCTTAATTTCCATTTGACTTTTGCATAAGCAGCTCCGTTCTCCTAAGGACGGCCGAGGGTGTCCATCAGCATGGTCCTGTTTCACCAGGGCACGGAGCCATCGCTGCCATGATGGGAGGCTTTGTTTACCAGCAGGAGCTAAACTATCGCAGCTACAAAACTCCCACCATCACTCTCGCAGGGTGATGACATCTGGTATCTGGACAATTCTTAGGCCATTTTACTGCCAGCATTGCTTTCAACGCTAACTCTCCCACAGCAGAAACCAAACTGCAGGGAAATGGCAGGATGTGTACGATATTGCCATCCCTGCAGAGCTCTTCCGAACTGGAGAGGGCTGGGATTCTTATTTCACCCTGGACACGTGACAGTAGATGTTCCGTGATTCGTGTCCTTAAAGGGCAATTCTGAAGGCGAGGGGAGGGTGGAATAACTGTGAGAAGTCTGGGGGCTCCCCCCATCACGCAGCAATTCCTAATACCATCCTGCTCAGGAAATCCCACATCACTGCTACGGAGCAACAGTGAAAGCCGCCTGCTGTATGTTACTAAAAGGTAGACAAGATGCAGAAATTAACTGGTAACTTCCCCGTCAGCTTCACCCTTTAATTCTGGTATTTGCTATAAAATATATTTTGCAGAGAGAATTCTTTTTGAAAACTTAAGTGTTGCTGTTGCTTGTATTCAGCAAGAGGCAGTTCTGCAGCACTGAAATGTTTTTGCCAGCTGTAGATATCAGTACACTAGATATTTTTCATAGGAAGAAGCAAGAAGGTTTTACATTTTTTTTTCCCTATGCAGCAGTATGACTCTTACAGTAAAAATGCCTTCAAAGGATTTCTTGTGGATGTCTGCCTTATAAGCACACCAAGGCTAAAAAAAGCCTCAACAGATCCCTTGTTCTAATTGTGAATAAAAGCTGCAGCTGTGACAGTTTTCCCTCACCCTCAAGCTGAAGGAAGAAATGACCCACTTATTTAATTTGCTGAAAGGCAGAAGCTGTTGCAGGCTTGTTAAAACACTATCTCTCGAGGAGAACAATTAGATCAGAAGCAGATAGTGCCGCTTGGCTCTTCTTCACTTAATAAGCTTAATACCTGCTATTTGAACTTCCCCTAGAAGGCAGAAATTGAATTTCGCTTGTTCTGGCTCCCAAAATCTTCACACATAACGGAAGAGTCCTGCTGCAGGGGTCACGCTACCAACTGAGGCTTCGGGCACCACCTCTCCACTTTCTCATCACCTCTTGCCTGCCCCTGGCTCACTGATCCTTAATCAGCTTAGGTGTAATTCTCAAAGTCCTCAAGTTGATGAAATCAATTAGCAGAGGATCCCAAGAGCTCAGCCTTCCCTGCGGCAGGCGTTACCCGCACCACCAGAGTTGTGGCCAGGCACAGAACCCTTCCCTAAGAGTAACAAAAACAGTGGTCTCCGGGGTGGGATTCCCCTTTCAACTTTTCTTGCCACAACCCAGATATGTTGATGTTCAGGTATTTATTCTGAATTGCAACTCAGTTAGACTTTTCCTGTGGATTATACAGCATTACTCTGTCTGTCTTGTAAGTTGCAATAGCAGTTATTTGAAAAATAAAGATGTTTGTATTTCTATCTGTACAATCAGTGATACCACAGCTGTCTCAATGCCTTCTGTATAAAGTGTGCTCACTTCACGCTAGTTTCATTCCACTGTCACACCTGGAAACGGCACTGCTTGCCAAGGAGGACTTAAGCCTGGACTCATGAGCCACCAGCTTCAGATGCAAAACTCAGTCCTGCTTTCACACATGGACAAAGTAACAGGTTTTCCAACAGGATTGCAAAAGCCTAGGAATACAAATACAGCTAGATATTGACTTTCATGCTTTGGCATCCCGTTGTCTGTTTCAGATGTTACAAACCGGAGCAAAGCTCCCTCATCCTGAGGCCGTGTCCTCCAACACCACCAGTACAAACACCTCTTGCCCACGCAGTAACTCATGACTGCATAAAGCAGCATAAAGCAGCATAAAGCAGCAGGTTGAAGAGCAAGCTGGCACAGTCCTAGAGAACGATCTGAGGCTCTCGGTTACAGGTGGGAATCTTGCCTCTCTGAGCTGCAAAACCCCCAGAGAGAGGCTGCCTCTTGTAAGAAGCCCGGCTTGTTACCCAGACTTCGCACCACTTCTGAAGAACAACCGGATCTCAGAACAACTCAGAGGAACCACGAGCGCACAAAGCAACGCCGAAGAGCTGTGCTTGAGCAGATACGCTGCAATCGCTGCCCGACTGTGACAAAAAGCCTGTCTGTGCTTCTAGCTGGGAGCTAAAGTAAAAAAAAAAAAGTTGAGGAGTACAAAAGCCTACATGAAAAGGGTCTTCCTTGCCTGAAGCCAAGCTGAGTACCCTTTCCATGGCAGTTAGGGCGCATCCTCATACAGATTCTCGCAGCACTTAATGGATTTCTGATCAATGTCCTGCGCAATGGGTGCCTCTCAGCAGGTGGCCAGGGGAGAGAGCCAAAGGACCATCGCCAGCTCTGTGGCAAGAAGCAGCAGCGAGAGCAGCAGCCAGCGCCTCAGAGCCCGGCTGCGAGCTGCCTGCCTGACCGGTGCCGGAGACGTGCACCTTCATTCCTTCCACTTCTGCCATTACACCCTACAGTCTTGGCTCTAACTTAAGAGGAGGAGGTCATCAGCTGGAGATCCTCATCTATTTCCAGGAAGATAGTTTGTCCCTACTTGACTTCCAGTGTATCTAAATGAGGTGTCAGAAAGGTCTTAACTACAAATACTCCAGAGACAGGCGTTTCATGCTCTGAGATACAGCATCTCTCTTTCATACAAGATCAAATAACAGCCATTTAGAAAAAAAAGATTTCTTACAGAAAAGACTTACAAATGTGAGTTTAAAAATACCATCATTTTCTCCCTTCTTGTCTTCTAGCTCCTACTTGTTCTACCTGCCGCTTCACGCTGCTCCATTTCCCTTTACGCAGAACATTAAGTGCCTCTCTGACTACCAAATTAGTCAACCCATTGCCCAGTTTCCCTTTTTGTCCTGCCTCTTTCTTGGCAACATAAATCCTCTTCCCTCTCCTGAATTCCCTCTGTGAAGGAAGTCTTTGTCCTCTACCCCAGGCCAGAAACACAGCTCATCTGTAAGAACCTTTGCTTCTCCGGGTTAACCGCTGGTGGAAGGGATTGCTGCCTTATGCACCACCCTTCTTTACCTGCTTCAGCTTGTTCATTTTTAAACTCTGCTATCCTGCTTAGAGTATGGAAAACAATCCCTTTTCCAGAAGACTTTTCAAGTGCCCCACATGCTGGCTTGGCTGCATGGAGCTATTCCTACATTTCTGACCAGAGAACAGAGCTTACTGCTAGCACTCTAGAGGCAATTCCTTCTTCAGCATTAAAAGTAAAAGGGTTAAAAAAACACTCTCCAATATAAGTATTTCATTCTGGTCTCCTTTAACATTATTGAAGACATCAGTCCCAGATTTCTGTTAAAATTGCTCCTCCAGGCATGAAGTATTTAGATGGTCATGCAGACTTCAGTTTTTCAAAGGAACATCCAAGCTTCTGCTCTGAAGACTTTCCAGGGCATCTCACTAGGAACTGGAGTTGCTGATGGGCACCTGGCTACTCACGAGCTGGTGTGCTGCTTCTCTAGTAACTGCTGTACCAGAGACTCTAGGAACTGGGGAACTGTTCAGTGTCCTCATGAAAACAGGGTAAGCTACCCTGCATCTATTTTAAGCAAACTTCTTGCACGTGGACCACAACTATGGAGCAAGTTGTGTACTGCGTGCTCTTACCCGAGCTTCACCCCGTAATGTATCATGATACCCATAACTTCACTGCAATTATAAATGGAAAACCTATTTAGATACTTACTCCATTCCGGAGAAACAAAAAACAAACAAAAAACCACAACACTTACGTGAAGTCCTGTATTAGCGCTGCAGCCAAAATAGTTAACAGTTAGAAATGTCAACAACATCAAAAGGACCAGCAGCGCAACAGTATTTATCTTTTTTTTCCGCTTCTACCTACAGGTAGTTTCTACTTGCCTCTAGGTCCTCAGAGAGATTAGCACTCTGTAGTAGTCCTATCTGCTCATTTCTGCTTTTTCTTAGCAGTGCTCCTTCCAGAAATTCAGGCGTAGCTGGAGGAATCGCTACATAGTTCATAGAACTCTGGAAGTTATTGATTCTCAGAGTCATTTAAACAAACCCTGTCTTCTTCACATTGGCAGCGCGCACAAAGTTACCACCTGCCAGCTGGAGGGCAGGAACTTCTTAAACTACTCACGTTATTCCACAAGCACTCGTGGCGTTAGCCACAATGCAAGGACGCTGAGTACGCTCACCCTCCTGAAAAGGCAAAAGAGAACTAGACCTCACCAACTTCTCAGACTCTTCAATGAAAAAATACTGCAGTATACTGTGTCGGTCAGCCGTTCAGAGCACCAGAGCGGTGAGGAGTTCCAAACTTCCACACAACAGCAGCTACCTTAGGCTGAATGCCTGGAAGATTTCAAATAAGCAGAAAAAGTTAACAGGTCAAAAGGAAAAAAAATAAATAAATAAAAAGCAGACCAAACTCCATTAAATTTCGTTTCTATATTTCAGTAAAACCTACTTGAATACACTTTGAAACAAGAGTACAACAAAATAGAATATACTTCAAATGTTGAATATACAAACTATTATAGTTCATTCTGAACACTGGTACTTCCCTCTTAACTTCAACTGAAAAAAAAAATAAAAAAAATTTACAGGTTTAGAACTACCTGACAAAAGCTCATGCTGGGCGTGACCTTTCAAGTGACAGAGTAGAGCTGAAACTGAAATGTATGCGGGGATGTCAAGGCTAAGTGAGACACAGGCATGGTACAGCAGGAGGCGGGAAGCCTGCTGCTATTTTGTCCACAATTAAGAAATTTAGACAGACTTTTAACTACCATACAAAATATGTTACATGTACTTCTATAACAATACTGTGCTAGGTACAAGATTTTTAAAAAATTTGTTTTAATAAAAAAGCTTTACACAAACAAGCCATTAGCTTATTTCAAGAAAGGTAACTGAAAATCAGTCTAAGGCTTTCGTTTTGAATCTGCTTAAGCTGTATGATACAAAAATCCCTCTAGGTCTCTGTCTTCTTTTAGAAGCTCTTAAATCTTCTCCTTTATTTCACATTCTACAATACCTAAGAGCAGAGTTTTTCACATAGCACCAGTTGAGTACTGTGGGCTCACAGTAGTAATTGCTGGTATGCATACAAAATGCATCAAATTTGCCGTTTGTAACAATGAGACTTTCCTCTCCCCCCCGAATCCTAACAACCAAGGCCAACCTCTCACACAACTCTCTTTTAGTGTTCCAGGTCTTAGTGTAACTTGGTTAGCGGGTAACGTAGTGAACTGTTTGGTCCCTTTTCAGTCCCTCTCTTTCCTTCTCCATAGGTTCAGCCGTTTCCCAACTGGAAGAGGCAGTTTTTGTCAGCATATCAATGCGGTTCGATTCCCACTGAAACACGGGAAAATAAATTGGTTTTTCCAGTAAGTCTTCAACAAAATGCACGTTTATTAACATTTCAAAACTCTCCTTTTTGACTCAGGTGATCGCATCCACTTCCCTCCCCCAGTTACGTCAGTATATTCGAAACCCTAACAGTCTACAAGTCCATGCGGGAAGCAACCTGTTCTTCACTTCTCGCACGTGATGATTCCTTCTGTTTTCACTGTCACGGGAAGGGCGATGGCCGAGGGCGTGCTCACTACTACTACGTGCGTCACAGTCTTGCTTCCATCTGCCGGCTTCTCTTCTTTTACCAGCTGCAGCGTTTTCACTTCCCGTTCCTGTTTTAAAGCCGCCGGCTCCGATTTAACTTCCGGACTTTTTATAACGGCACTAATCACCCTGGGAGGAGTCTGGCCAGAGGCCTGCTGAGCAGGCACCGATAGTCTCATGACCGGTGTCCCATGAGCTATGGACACTGGGGTTAGCGCTCGAACGGCCAACGGGGTTCCCACGATGTTAATGCTTCCCGAGCCGGGGAGGCCGGTTTTGGTTTGTAACTGACACTGTGTCAGTTGGGTGGCGGGGATGGTAATGATTTTGGCAGGCTGCATCGTGATTTTGTCACCGTTGTCAGCAGAGGTTGGCATCACGGTAGGGATTGTCTGGATTACTACCTTTGGGGTCGTTGCTGTTGTCGGACTCGTGTTGGTTATTAACGGAGACCCCGCGTTCACTGACTGCACCGCCACGGTGGAGATTTTCTGTCCCAGAGAGGTCATGACAACAGGCACTTGCATCGCCACACGTACAGTCCTGCGAAAGAGAGAGAGAGGTGTTTGAGCCAAAACACCTCAGGGAGCCGTCGGAGATGACAACAGGGATAGAAAAATCCAGGATTTGCAGATTTTTAATTGGTTTTAAAAAAAAAAAAATTAAAAAATCAAAACCAAATCCAAAACCTCACAAAACCAAAACCCTAACCTCTTGCACATTTAGCAACAGGACTCTGGAAATTTAGCCACGTTCATCTCTCTTTCTTCCCCCCCCATAATTTCAAAATACGTGCAAAAGCAAGAGTATTCTATCATGCTACACTGCTGCTTGCCGATCGGAAACAACTTCCAACATGGAAAAATTAAACCGAAAAACTAAAAGACAGCTTCTGAACCAAAAAAATTGCTTGTCATTAGGAAATGAGCAGTTCAAGCCACTGTAACACAAACCTGGGAGCTGTCGTTGCTGGGACAGTAGTAGTGGTTGTTGAGGGACGAGATGAGGATGTGTCATGAGCTGGTGAGGCGATGTTCACAACTCTGGTGACGGCTTTTTCTGTTCTGGTACAGCTTAACTGAGAGGAATTCTTAACTCCACGTGCAGAGGTTGCTGCTTTTAAAAGGTTTTCTGCAGATAAAGACACTCTTTCCAACGACTTTTCATCTGTAGGCAGTGACAAATCTTCACTGCAGGACTCGCTTTTGTCATCATCTATGACGACTATATTTTTTGGCATCTCCTTAAACTGATACACAAGCCTCTGTCCCTCCACTTTTGCAAGGATTCCTCTTTGATAGTAATATCTGCAAGAAAAGTACAATTAAGTAGCAACCAACATAGCTGACAGATTTTAAAGAAAACCTCATTCTGTGCTAACAAGAAATCTGACGTAACCACAGCAAATCCCACAATGTGAGAAGGCGTGGAAAGAAACTGGCAGAGGATACTGGCAGAGCATCTGAAGGATCTAGCTAAAAAAAAGTTTGACCTTTTCACTACATACTTTAGGAATTAAATTGCAAATAAATTGGTAACATAAAAAGCAAGAGGAACTGCAAGCCTTTTTAAACAGCTGTCAGAAAGAGGACAAAGCTTTTAAAATTTCAGAACTGTTATATTTCTACAAGCAAAATAAAGAATCAGATCTAAATTTTTAGTAGATAATTAAGGGTAGAAAAGTTTTTACCTCAGAGCTCTTCCCATAGTCTCGTAGTTCATGTCAGGCTTGTTTTTGTGCTTTCCCCATAGTTTGGAGACAGCTTTCGAGTCCACAAGTTTAAAGATTCCCTTCTCTCGCTGAGTCCATTTAATATATCGTGGGCAGGTATTTTTGTCCTGGAGAAGGTCTAGAAGAAACTCCCATAAGTACGTTGTATTCCCTACAATCAGAAAGCATTTAAATATTAGAAAGTCACTTTTAAAGCCAACAGCAGGTTCTCCATATATAGGTAACACTGAATGACGTGAACTACAAGCAAATGTTACACAGTCGATGGTAGGGACCATGTAACCTGCACATATTCATTCATTCTGTTAAGTTTAGTAAAGCTTCCATAAATATTTACATTCTGAAAGGAGCTAATCCAAGCGATCTGCTATATAGCACAGGAGCCTGTTTAATCCAGCGCCCGTTTTCCATTTGGTGGGAAGTTTGGGAGAGCATTCCCAGTCCCTACAACCTACACCTGTGCAGCAGAGGCAGGGCGAGTGATCAGAATTTTCCTCTCCTATTTTCTACGACAGGAAATGGAAATGCCAGGGAGTTTTATGGTATTGAAGAACAAGAGGATATAAAGAAGTAATTTTTCACAGGCATACAACCTTCAGTAACAAACCGTCTCAACTGGGGTGAGTTTGCAACAGAACCTCCTGTCCAGGACCTGGGGCTCTCACACTGACTGGTGATAGCCCCACGTTCTGACCCGCCCCAAACGTACATTGCAGAGCGACCAACGTCCTTCTAGGTGCAAAGCCAAGTCCAACTTCTTGCTACAAGTATTCATGTGGCAGTAATCTCATGAACCTTTCTTTAATTAGGAGGACAGAGAATGAAGTCAGCCCAAAGAAGAGTTTAACATACTTGTCAGGTACTCCAGAGGTGTACCATTTCCCCTGGAGGAGCCTCAACACTGGCTTTATGACAGTGGCTCTCAAAAAGGCATAAAACCTAACATGGGGGTTTGCCTGTGCTCTGACTACATCACCTGCATCTAGAAGGGGAAGAAAAGCAGAATTAAAAAAACAGGTCACATTCCAATTTGTACAGCTGGAGAAGACCCCTCGAGTTGTCTGAGAAGGGAGAACTAAGAAAGAGCTACAAGAACAATAAACTCAGAATGCTAATTTCAATTCCTCACTTGATCATGCTTCCAGGGGGTGACATGGGCCAAAGGGAAACATATTAAAATACTTTTTGATGAAAAAAAGTTCATTAATTCCTGAGATTCAGTGGCCCCACCATAAAATTTGTCATATCATGCTGAAGCCAATTAAAATACATTAAGGCAGGTTAAAGCCCCCTGTTGCAGACTCCAAGAAGTTAAGCTATCTTTGAAAAACTTCAAAGAGTAAAAAAAGAAATCACAGTTTCCATCTTCTGGAACACCACCTCATAGACATGGCCACCTCCTGTATTTTACCACATGCATCAACAAACAGCAAGTACTGACTCAAGAGCTAAGAAAATCCAGCTTCCGTTGGATTTCAGAGACATTTAAACAGGACCTCTATGAGGAAAGAGTCAACAGGAGAACTCAGGCATCCTGAAATTATAGGGAATCAATCCTTATTTTTTTTCTTCCCCTCCCCTTAGCTCCTCAGAAAGAGATTTTCTGGGTCACACCACTGCCAAATGCTGTAGGTCTGCAACAGATTCTTTGCAAAAAAATGTGAGTGGGTTCCAGGATTAGGAAGTAAACAGGACTTCGAGAGAAATCATTCCTGAAAGTGCCTCATTTTTCTGCAGGAACAGTGCTGCTGACTCAGCAGTTTTCTTACGTTCTCTCATACCCTATATATTGACCTAAATAACAGCTTTTCTTCCACAGGAGGATGATGCAGTATCTATACTACTCCGAAGGCATCGACTAGTGCCAGTAAGACCCAGTGACATTCCGGGTCAGTTACAGCTGCTTTGCCTTTAACACAAACAGCTTCTTTTAAAAATGTTTAATAAACTTTTGAAGAGTTTTGAAACCCTTTCTCCTTAGAACCAGACTTTCACAGTACTACAAATCCAAGTGTATGGGCTGCAGAGGAAGAGAAGGACGTGGCTGTAAAAACTATTATCTGAACAGGTTTGCATTCCTGCCACTCTTGAGCATCCCCAAGTCCAGCCTGGTAGACAAACACACACTGCACCCAGCCAGGAAGGCAGAAGAAATGAAAGGGCACAATTAAACCAAACTTCCAGCTGCTTCACTTTGCACCAGAAAGTATCAGGAACGCACAAAGGAAGGGGGACCTCCATGGACAAGTGAGCCCCTTTCCAAATATGCACAACCAGCTGTCCTCCTCCTCCTCTGCGGCTTCGTTCTGCCAACAGTACTGAGCTCTAGGAATAATTCCTGGTTTTCCAAAAACCCTAGCCTATATGTGGAAGTAATTTTTTTCAATAAATAACAAAAAATAAATCCAGTAACAAAATATTTCGCAGGACTTCAAGTTAGCCTACGCTGAGGAAAGAAAATGTATTTTATGCCAGTTGTATCGCAAAATATGAAATGAGATACCTTGTGAGAACAAGAGATGTAAGCTGATCAATATCAGAGTCCACAGAAAAAAAACCACAACAAAAACAACCAAAAACCCAAGCGGTACCATCTCCTACTTCAAAAAACAAACAGCTACAGAGTGAAATCACTAGTACAGGCCGTAACTTGAAGAGACACACATACAGGCCTCCTTTCTCAAAGTTATTTGTGCAGTAGGCGGAGAACTGGGACACTTTATGATAACAGATAGCTGTAATATGTGAAATCACAATTAGAAAGAAAGTTAAGGCAGCTTTTAAGAATCCACCAGGAAAAAAAAAAAAAGAAAAGTAAACCAAGACGTACTTTTAAGTACAGCAGATACAAAATGTGTGACCTTCACCAAGGTCCACTGCTACACCCAAATCAGAAGGCAGCAACAGTGGCCACTGCAGGGAAGTTTAATTACTGTTTGCACTGGTTTTCAGGAGCCAGCGTTTGCACGACGTCACTCCCGTTCTGCCTCGCTCTGCTGACAAATGTCACGGCTCAAGAGCTGTACCCAGATAAGGAGTTATGTAAACAGTGGAGATCCTGCTTTCAAACAAATCCCAAAATAATAGCGGAGCTGACCACCGCACGCTCCTTCAGCTAGCAGGCTGCCACCGAAAGCCACCGCACTTTGTTCCTCCGAGCCACAGCAACATCTCCAAACAACCTTCAGTGCAGCAAGAGGGGGAGAGAGACCTACAACCAGGGGAAGAGCTGACAGGCTGTATGCCAGCGCAAAGGCAACCTGTGAGTAAATGCCCTCATCTGTCTCCCTCCCTGCTCAGTGAATAGCAGGGGTTTGGAATCCAAGAAATTACTCACTATTTATCGGAAGGAACATTCGGAAAGTGTGACTCTCCTGCACAAAATCCCTCACTCAACTAGTAAAGAAACACATCAGCATTTCGTTTTTCCCTTAAGCCAAACCAAATCTATTAAGCAACAAAGTGAAGTTTGTGAATAAGCTAAGAAAATGTATTTTCAACTATTACCCCTACAAAGGCCCGTAAGCTGCTTCCGCTTGAGAACAAACCTTTTGGCAGCAGCTGAACCAACTATGCGTCCAGCAGGAAGTTCACACACAGCACAAAGCAAAGCAAATGAAAATCAGAAAACCTACTCAGTGCAGAGCGTTTTACAGGGCAATCCTACAGCAGCTGCACGCATCCTTGTGCTAAGATTTTGTACTAACAAATTTGAAGATGTCAAATCAAATGAAAACGCTAACAAAGTCAGGACAAACTCCTCCATGGAATTTTTAAAGATCTGTCTTGTTTCCCGTACAGATACAATATATATGCATTGCATAATTTTAAAGACTCAATAAATGGGAAAATATACCTTTGCCTTCTCTAGGTTTCTTCTTTATACCCAGATCTGGAGACCCATCAGATATGGCTGATTGTTGGGTCTTCGGCTTACGGCCAGCTGCACATAAAAACAGAGGGAAAAATGAAACATTGATCGTATGCAGAACAAAAGTATGTTACAGTCTGCTGAAAGAAGCAGCGCGTGCATTTTTTCCCCTGCTACTTCCTTGCTACAGGCATGGATAAATTCAAATTCTTAGATTATTACTACTGCACACCCAGTTTAATTCGGCATTTGGTTGCTTATTCCACAGGCAGATTTAACCCTATTTCAGACAAGTTAATGGCAAGTGAGGTAAGGACCAAACGTATAAAGTTAAACCTCCATTTATTTGCATTCCTAAACCTTCATTTCCACCTCGCTCCTGCCCGTTAAAAGCTGTAAGCAGAAGTTTCCACCCAGAGCACGAGCGGTGCCGCGGGGGATTCACACACGGCAGAGCACCAAGAGGCAGCCTCGGCGATGCTGGACAGCTCTGGGTGGTGCAGGACACCTTACCTGCTCCCAGCTGTCCACATGTGGGGCTGCCCTGCCCTGACTCGCCGCGGGCTGGCAGGACTCCCAGAGTCTCCTTCCCTCCACCTGCTCCTGCCGGGAAGCTTAGGAAGGAGACTCCTTTGTCAGCAGGCAGCAGGTTTAGAGCTGCCCGCCTTCCTGCGCCAGGGAAATCCTCTCCCAGCAAGATCTGCAGCTCCTTCAGCCTTTCTTTCACACTTCAGTGACCTTTTTACTCACGGTAAACAGGCCCAAGCAGGGAGGATGATCATACCCCGCAGCAGTAGCTGTAACCATGCCACGCTTCTGCCTTCAGTCAAAGGCAAGCACCAACAATTAGCTCTCCTACCTCAGGCACGAGAGCATTATTTTTCGCTGATGAACAACGTTCTTCATTAAACACTGAATTTCAAAAGGCATTAATTATGAAGTACATAGTTATGGCTCTGTAACTACGGTTGCGCAACCTATGGCTTTGTAACTGCGGCTGCACGACCTTACAGACTTAAGAACAGGAATTTAGACTGTAGTAGGAAAAAGATAACCTTCATAACATTTCAGAACTTCCTGAGCACAGCCCTGTAACACAATCTGCCCACTAATGATCATTCAGACAGATAGTGGGGTCACAACAACCCTGTGCAACGCTACGGGCTTGGGGAAGAGCTGCTGGAAAGCTGCCTGGCAGAGAAAGACCCGGGGGTGCTGGTTGACAGCCGGCTGAACATGAGCCAGCAGTGTGCCCAGGTGGCCCAGGCGGCCAACAGCATCCTCGCTTGGATCAGAAACAGCGTGGCCAGCTGGACTAGGGGAGTGCTCATCCTCCCCGTACTCAGCACTGTTGAGGCCAAACCTCAAATACCAGGTTCAGTTTTGGACCCGTCCCTACAGGAAGGACATAGAGGTGCTGGAGCGTGTCCAGAGCTGAGCAACCAAGCTGCTGAAGGGTCTAGAGATCAAGTCCCAGGAGCAGCTGAGGGAACTGGGGTTGTTTTGCCTGGAGAAAAGGAGGTTCAGGAGAGACCTTATCAGCCTCTACAACTCCCTGAAAGGAGGCTGTAGCCTCCTTCTACCAAGTAATAAGTGACAGGACATGAGGAGATGGCCTCAAGTTGCACAGGGGCGTGGGGTTAGATTGGATATTCGGAAAAATTTCTTTCCCAAAAGGGTTGTAAAGCCCTGGAACAGGCTCCCCAGGGAAGTGGTGCAGTCACCATTCCTGGAGGGATTTAAAAGATGTATTGATGAGGTGTCGAGGGACACGGTGTAGGGGTGACCCGGCAGTGGTGGATCAACAGTTGGACTCAATAATCTTAAAGGTCTCTTCCAAGCAAAATGATTCTATGATTATACGATTCTATAAAGAAATAGTTTAAATCTAGTGTACAACTATAGCCAGGAAAAGGCTTTAATAATAGTTCTCTTGCTTATGTAATTCACACTAGAGTTACAGTTATCTGTTACGTGCCTCTGTTTTTATTAAATCTAAAACTCATAGAGCTCAGATTTATATCACTTTATCACTAGATTGCATTTTTTCCCCTCTAAATTACAAGTAAATATTTCATCCTAGCATGTCTGGAAGCTCTGATAAAACAATATAACTGTAGTTACGTGAATTGTATTGACGTCTGTAAGAAAACTGCTAGACCAGCGAGAAACCTCTGCAGGTGCCAACCTCTCATTTGGCAGGTGGATGCTCAGAACTCAAACACTTTTCTGAATAGTTTCTCCTCCAGGGCATGCCAATCAGACAAGTAAGATACTTCTCTCATAAGGAAGTCCTCGTACTGATTCTGTAAACCCATTTATGGTCTTCTAAGTTAGCACTACTCTGCTGTTTCATTGGAAGAACCCCGAGTCTACCCCCTCTCCAAACATATCCAGAGTTCAGACACCAGCGGTTACTCTGTGAATCCTTCTCTACCCTTCCTCCATTTTGCAAACTGTACTTAAAAAACACAACAACAAAGACAACGTTCTCCTCCCTGGCTTGGAGAAGCCCCATTCTCTTGCTACCATTTTTCTTGTTGCAGACTCATTTTCTTAAGAACGTGCATTTTAGACTCCAATCACTCTGATTACATGAGCAGAGAAATCAGGTCATCTAACCCACCTCCAGTGGTATCGACTGCAGCATCTGCAGCAGCGCATATCAGAAACAAAATGTGGAGATTGCTCCTAGGAAGAGCCATAGATACCTTTTTTCTTTTTCATTGGTTCATGGATGTCAGGAGAAGTTGGAACAGGAGATGCATCCATGGGTTCAGACTCCTCCGTTGACACCTCCACCACAGTTTCCGTGATCACATCAGGTCTCATGGCCGCATGGATAAATTCTGGGGTTGACACACAAGGAGGGACAAAAACTTCCACTGTGAGGGAAGGCAAGAAACAAAAGTACCTGATGAAGCTTCTAACTGACTGATGTATCTCCCACGAAATTATTTTAAACCAAGCATATGCAATGGCATAGCAAGATTCTGCTCCAACCACCTGTCACCTGGAAAATCAATCCAATTCCCTAAAACACGCACGTTTGTCAGCATTGTCATGCGCAAGACAAGTCTCACATCAATAGTCTTTAGAACTAAACTCAACTTTAAATGAAATAAATCAGAGCTTAATCTTTGATCTTTATTCTGACCTCCATTTTCTATTTTGGAGCTTTTGGGTTTCAGCTTGATCATTATTTCATCCAACATATATTAAGTAACTTCAGAAGACACATCAAGTTGAAACTCTCATCAAATTTTGAGTTTTTAAACTGGTAATGCTTTGCAACAGTGTATTCAGATATTCTTTCTAAAACAGAAAAACAGTTTAAAATACTCTTCCCTTAAAGTAACTCTTTATTTAAGCAATTTGAACTATCAAATTCACAGAATGGTTGAGGTTAGAGGTGACCTTTGGAGGGTCCCTGGTCCAATCCCTTGCTCAAGCAGGGCCACCTAGAAGCAGGTGCCCAGGACCATGCCCAGATCCAGATGGCTTCTGAGTATCTCCAAAGATGGAGACTCCACAGCCTCTCTTGGCAACCTCTGTCTGCGCTCAGTCACCCTCACAGTGAAAAACTGTTTCCTGATGTTCGGTCAGAGAAGTTAATTTTGAACGTGTAGCTACTCCAGGATCTTTACCCAAGAACCTCTCAGATAACTGATTTTATCCGTAAGCATGCTTGTCACAGGGTGCAGATATCACCTAAAAACTCAAATCAGTAGTTCTGAAATAAGCAAGCAAGCGTTTTCAACAGCACACAGTTCTCCACAGCAGCAGGTTTCTCAATTTGCTAGTTTTACTAATCAGTGGAAGGAGAAACTGTAGGTGACATACCAGGACTCCTGGCATCTCTCAGGCAGGTAGGAGACTCCATATGAAGCAAAGCTTCTGCAGCTTCAATTGTTTTATCCGTGCAGTGCACATTACTTCCATGAACTGATGCTTCCACTGTAGAAGGATAGAAAAAAAAAAATTAATAACAGATTACTTACAAAATTCCACATGTATTGCTCTATAACTGTACGACATCAATCTTTAATGTGAAAATCTAAAAAGTGCCAGGTGTCTTCACACCTATTCTACCTTCCTGCCAACACAAATGTTTAGAGAAGACACAAGACAAGCAGAACCAACACTGGCACTTCTTAGATGAGATTTCTGGTTCATTTCTACGAGCTGTTCAAGAGCTTACAGAAGCAGACCTCAGGGATTTGTCTCCTGCCTTCAAATTACCCAGAACAAGCCAGATTGTAATGAGGATGGTTACAAAATAAAAGAGCAAAGCAGGGAAGTAGCTCCACCTCCGGCTATTATCCCATTAAAATCTAAAGGTCGCGTCTCTTCACATTTTCAGTCTACTTGGATAAATATACATACACAAATACAATACTTGTTTGCAAAACAAATACATCCAGTTTCATTTTCTGACATTAAAAATACCTATGAGTTGGGTTTAGCAGCCTTGGTTGTGAAAAATCAAACCACAAAGCATAACAAACGGTATGTGGAGGGAGTTTAAGCGACAACCAGGAAAGAAAGTAAAAATAACTCTTTTTCACATCCCTAAAGTCTAAGAAAACTAAGTAATGAATCAAAAATAATTTACAGTAACTGCAAGAGAGCACATTGAGGTTTGATACAGCGCAGATCACAGCAACTTCAACGCAGCAGCAACGCTAAAAATAAACAAAACCAACGTAGCAATTAAAACCACAATCCTCTTCAGGGCCAACTCCATACTCCTCACCCTTGCAAAGGTTTTTAAAAGCGGCGACCGCAGGAGCACCTGTTGCACATCATCCACACTCTGGCTAAGGTACGCCGCCGGCTCTCGCCACTTGCTCTTGCTCTCTCCATTTATGGCCATCTGCTCCAAGCTGAACCGCTCCGGCGAGGCAGCCGCCAGCCCGAGGGATCTATCTTTAGCGTAAGCAGGGTCACCTATCTCCAGCGCCAGAGAACTAAAGAGGATTCGGTAATAATTCTCTGCAAGAATTTCAAGGCGCCTGTCCTGTTACCGAAAACGGCTCAGAGACAACTTGAAGTTTGTTTAGTGAAAAGTAGGGAAAATACCGCCCGTGTTGCTTCTGATTTAAGAAAACACTAGATACAGATTCATGTGGGCACACGTGAGGAAAAAACTTCCGGCGTGTTGCAGTTTATTTAAATGCAGTGATTAAAACCTTGAAAAACTTACTAGTCAGCAGACTAAACCTATAAGCCAGAAGCTGAAGGTGAATAAAACCTGGAAAATGCACAAATTCAAAATTCAGGGTGACTGAAATGTCTCCCTGAGGCAGTCCGGCTGGCCCAGCCGCTGGCTGGCTGCTGGGATTCCCACCACAGCCCTCTCATGGGGTGTTATTTAGAGGGGCTTTATCTTTTAGATGCCTGATAACACCAACATCCCACCGCTGCTTTGCCCCAGGCTGGGAACAATAAAAGCCTACCCAAGAGTAGAGGAAAATCCCACCAAAGGAAAAGGTCTCTATTGCACCTTCTGCCACTTGGGAGCATCGGTGGCAATCAAAGAGAGTTCTGCAGGACGAGCCCTTTCCCCAGCTGCAGGTCCTGGCTGCTCCCCATGCCCAGGCAGCTGCTGGTGCTTTTCCCAGGCGGTAGTTTGGGGGTGTCCCGAGTTGGAGGCTGGACACCTGCACTGCAACTGAGAGGCTCTGCAGGAAAAGCCTCCACCCAAACATTTTTCGTTCTACAGAGAAGCTTCAGTTGCACAGAATACTCAGGCATACTCAGTACAGGAACAATACTCAGCCAGTCATCGTAACAGCAGCGGTTCTACACCAATACCAAAATTATAAAGTCCAAATCAGCATTTAGCATATTATTATTACTTTAAAGCATGAAAGAAGATTTCAAGTAGGTCAACGAAGCTTTTCCACCAACTCTTCCACCTCCCCTGCAGCAAAGAGCTGTACAATTTTCAGTTCTGTTTCTGCTGGTTCCCACTTGTGGGACAACTAGTTAGCTTGCTTCTGTGCAGCTATCAGGTTCTGTATAGAAAGGACTTCGAGAAAGGAGCTCAAACAGCAGTTGCCAAATTTGAACTGCAAGAGAGTCCTAAATTAACTCACTGAAGTCATCTACTCCTAAATTCTTACAAACTTAAAGAATTTTTCTACTTCTGTATCCAAAATATTTCCTACGGGGAACAGTTTAGATGCTGCCCCACAAGCAACAGGGACTTAGCAGAGAGCAGGAATAAGGCAAAAATAGAGCTGAAAGCCAGCTCTGTACTCTCCCACTATCACAGCATTCTGCTGAGGGGCTTGAGCGGAGGGAAAGGAGACACAAACACACACACCCCCCCCCAACTCCCCAGCATTAGGGACTAAGGCTGCAACACCTAACAGCAGAGCAAAGGAGCCCCCCAACCTCTGCCCTAAGTAACCCTTCCATTTCCAATAAAAATAGCACCACCTACTTCTCAAAAGCCTCTGACGTTTGAAAACACACTTCAGAAGAGAGTTTTTTTCCAACATGAATTACTTAGGGCTCTGCTGAAATTGCCACCTAAAAAACATCAAGCAAAAAATAGAAATACTTCTGGCTTTGGCTGGAACAACACAGATGCTGGCTGTCTATCATGACCGGTAACAACCTAACCCTGTCAAAATGACATCTATTAAAATACTTACTAAAATGTGTGCTTTTATCAAGTTTAAAGTCTCAGCTAGCTGCATTCTCTTTTAGCCAGTCCATGGTTTTAGCCTCAGAAGAATTTGTCTAGCCAGTGAGCACTAGGAGTTTCCAGTTGTGCTCAGGCAACGTTATCGCACCAACACGTTTGGAAGAAAAAAATGCAAATTTCCACCTCAACACAGATTTAGAAATTTAGCTAGAAAAGGCATCGCAGCAGATGAAGCGAAGGAGCAGGTTCTCTCAGAGAGGGCACAGGACAAGGGAAAAAACAGGCAGCTGTTCTTGCAGAGGACTAGATCAAGTGGCATCAACTAAACAACGCTTGTATCCCAACACCTGGTAGCACCTCTCACAATAAATACAGTGGGGGGGGAAAAGGCAAATCAAAGCAGTAGGATTCTACAGTTTAAAAAAACACAACCAACTTCAGTCAAAAGCCATCAGCACAGAAAATCACTGGCATTTACTTACTCTGCAATACCTTCCAGGCTCCTATAGCTTGTGCCACGCAAACACACGTCATCGCAGCAACCCTAATCTCCTCTCGGTACATCCAAGAGCGCGATGCACCAGCCCAGCAGCACAGCGGGCAGAAACATTTCTAACCAAAGAACGATGTGTATGACCTGTCTCTCTAAAAAAAGGCTTCTTTAAGTAAAGTTTTCATTTCAGGAAGAGTATCACTTGCCCAAATGAATTAAAGGAGTTTATGCAGAGGAAAGTAAATTTTCCAGACTTTGCTAAGGGAGTAACATGAGAAGTGCTGTTTACCAATCTAGAACGCATCAGAGCCAACATCATCACTTAGCTTTTATTCTTTTAAAACAACTCCCATCTTAGCGCTTTTAATCATAGAACCACAGAATCATTCAGATTGGAAAAGACCCTTGGGATCATCAAGTCCCAACCATTAATCCTACTCTACAAAGCTCACTCCCAAACCACATCCCCCAACACCACATTTAAACGACCTTTAAATACACACAGGGACGGTGACTCAACCACCTCCCTGGGCAGCCTATTCCAATGTCTGACTACCCTTTCTGTGAATTTTTTTTTCCTAATGTCCAGTCTAAACCTACCATGTTGCAGTTTGAAGTCATTCTCTCTTGTTCTCTCACTAATTGCCTGTGAGAAGAGACCAGCACCAACCAACTGTTTCTTTAAGAAGAAATCCAACTCGTTGACGCTATATTTCAAAATAATTCATTACAAAAGTTTCTGGTCTGTTTTCAGAACAACAAAAAAAAATCCTCTTGGAAAATAAAATAATTTTATTTTTTAAAAGGTAAACAGCTAACTAGGCTAGTTGATGTCTATCTTCACTGCTGACCTAATCTCTTCTAGATCCACTTTCTAAACAAACAGTATGTACAGTAGGTTGTTTGAGGCTCTCAGCAGCTGTTACAAAACATCAAACTTGGTAATTAAGTCTGACAGGGCTGTGCTTTAGCTTTATAGAAGAGAATTCTGGCAACAAAACCATTTTGCAACAACGCCTCCAGTTTTAACATAAAACAAGAGTAACAGAATTAATTAAAGCAAGTGGCGAGAGGGGAAAAATGGACTGAAATTTTCAAAATGGTACTTTCTGCACTATGACACAGCTCCCTCTCTTCATCTGAAGAGCTATCAGTGTCTGCACTTACAAGGTCAACACTTCACTGTAGCACCTGATTTACAATAGCTGATCCTTTAACACTGTCAGGCAACCAGGGTGACACTTTAATGAAGAATTCACAATTCCAAGCATGGAACTCAGTCAAGAGTGACTACACATACACTAACAGGCCTCATTAAAGTTTACTGGCGTTCACGTGCTTGTTTTATCTCAGCATTTCAAAGACCACAGTAAATAGCAGTAGAAGGTAGTAACGGTGGCTCAAGCCACATTTTAATTAAAACAGTTTAATTGCCTGTATAGGTAATACCCAGAAATCTTTCTGCATTCAACACTTGACTGGAAGAGAAGGCATCTCCAGTTCACTGCTTGCTTTATGGCAGACATTTGTGCAGAAACTGGAAGAAGAATTCATTGAGTTTTTTAGTATTTCCCTAAGCCTGGCTCTGCTCATTCGGCTTCACACAATTTCAGGAGGCTACATAACCCGCTGCACAGCCGCAATCAGCAACGAAGACGAACGCAATCACCTCAGAACATTTGTTTCCCTGTGAGCCGCACGTTGTCGGCCCAATATTGCGAAAAATATTAGCTACAAAGCCAAAACACAGCTTTGTAAAGTCACTGAGGAGTTGTTCTTACAACCAGCAATTAAGATAACCTTGAACAGTAACAATTTTGGTCCAGCTTTCTTCCCACAGCTGCCAAACACTCCAAAGTTTTGTCAACACTGAGGCCAGCCGCCGCAGGAAAAGGCAAGGCATAATTAATATAATCCCTCGGGATAAAGGATTCCTCCCTTAAACCCACGTGGTACCATCTACATAGATAATTAAATAAACGGATACGGTATCCTGATAGCATGACGACGGCAACACTAGACGTGCGTAGGTATCTGTATCTCCCACTGCAACACAAATATATTAAAAAAAAAAAAGAGGAATGAAGTTGGCTGGGCTAAGGACATCAAAAAGCAATACAAAGGTCACTTGTTATTTAGCTAAGGATTGGCTGGCAAGCAATCCAGTTACAGTGACTTAAGAAGCTGTTGACACAACAATCAGCTACCTAAACGTTCTCCATTTATCGATAATCAAAGGTAGGAAAACAACTAACTGCCACCTCCTGCAGCAACCAGCCCTGCAGGAATGGGAGATGTGTTCTACCTGCAAAGTCAAGCCATTTCCTCCATCCCGCACAGAAGAGCGTCTAAACGCTTCTGACGTGTCCACTTGTTCTCTTCTGCAGCTGGACAGCTCTTTGCTGCTTGGCCAAGGTGTTTTTTTTGTGTGCGTGTCTGGGCTTTGTTCTCACCTGCCCCCCCCAAAAATGGGTGGTTTTCCACATTAAATAAAATAAATCATTGTGAAGATCAGGTGAATTGACCTCTTTTGAGTGTCTCAATACACTGGGAAGTGACAGAGCGTTACCTCTGGCACACCTTCATGGCCCTACAAACCAGCTGCCACACCAAGGCAAAACCAGTATGAAGGTGTATGCCGAGCGAGTCCGGCCCAGGCGCTGACCGCCCAGATTGTCACAGGACACACCACACGCAAGGGCTGCTTTAGAAAGCTGGGCTCCACTTTGTGAGGACAAAAAGAAAGCCGCAGCTGGAACGACTTCCATGGAGAATGGAAAGGATGACCTCGTGTGTGTGCTTCTGAGCAGCGTAACCTTGCTGGTGTTCCTCCAGGGATGTACGGCGCTTAAAGGCAAACCCCAGGGCCACCGGAGAGTCCTGTTGTTAGACGTGGCAGACTTAACAAAACCAGAAGAGGCCAAGCCGTGCCCGGTTCTGGACGGGTCCCCGGCAAGGTGCCGGCGCTCGGGTGAACGGCTCTTGCCCAGGTCGGGGCCGGCCACGGGGCTTCAAAGCCCGACCGTGCGGAGGAGCGGCCAGGAGGTGCGGGCCACCTGCAAG
>VWZK01006520.1:7118-26591 GCA_013396935.1 Baryphthengus martii | reverse complement strand
GCACGGCCCCCAGCAGGGACCCCGCCGCCCCGGCCACTTGCACCTACGTGCCCCGGCGACGCCGCTCCCGGAGCGCGCTGCGCTCGGGACACCCCGCGGACCAACAGAGCCCTTCTCTCGGGATAAGTCTGAAGCTCCTCACCGCGGCGACCATTAAGGCGCGAGTGTGCTCCTCGGCAAACTCCCGAGATACCGGCTCGAGTAGCGTTTTTCCAGAAAACTTCACTCTTTCTGGAACGCGAACCCCCTCGCCTCCTTGACAGAAGCAGAGCTGACTCCAAGAGAACTTTAGATGCTTCTTCCCGTTAGCCAGAGGCCCCATCCTTCATCAAATCTAGCCTCTGGGCAGATTGGTGGGGGAAAACAAAAACTTGCATTGCTTTCTTAATTAAAAACAAAAACACCACCACACTTCTTACGGTTGTGTCCTCTCCCATCTGAAGAGCAACCCATGTTAGCAACACTACAGCCTTCCCCAGCAGCTGGACAGAAGCAACAGCTGCATAAACACATTCTCCAAAGCATCCCAAGATGAGTCCCAGCACTGCTTTTTCTCCGGGCAAAACTTCAGAGCTGTGTGCAAAGAGCAGCGATGCCCAGGCAAGCAGAGCGTGTCCCACACGGAGAAGCTGGGAACTCCTTCCCTTAGCAACACACGCACCCGACTAGGCCTGGATTGTTAAATCACTATTAGAAGGCTCAAGCAACTACTTGCTGCCCAAGGAGACTTCCGTGTGCACAGCGGCTTCATGGCTCTATTAGAAAAAGAAAAGGTGAAGCGCACCAGCTGCACCAATCCGACATCATGGAATATCTCTCTCCCTTTCCCAAGTTTTAGCAGTCTTAGGGTCTAGATCACAAGCAGGAATTTCGAAGCCTATTTCCCCAGCGCAGAAACCACAAAACAGTATCCAGCATAAGTCACCTCCAACTGGTAAATTAGGTATCTCAAACTTCTGACGGGTCATACACACTCCTACTACAACCCTCAAGGCTTTTTAGGAATGTAATTTAATTAATGCATTTATATACACAAATAAAATACAAAAAAAAGACATGTTTTCTAGACTTCACTCATCTATTCCTGACTCTAAGGCATTAAATCCATTCATCATCTCATCAGACAACAAACGAGCCCCGCAAGTGAGATTGTTCCTTCTGGCGTTCAAGCCATGATACATATCTAAGGGTAGCTCCGTGCTAAAAGTTTTGCCAGCCGAGCTCTTTCCAGCCAGACGCATGGACAAAAAAGGCACTCTCCAGCCGGCTGTGACGGCAGAGCGCTCTCACGCAGACACCGCCTTGCCAACAGCAGAGCGCTCCTGTCAGCTTCTGTTATTCAGAGAGGTGGAACAGCAGTGTTAACAAAAATTCCTTCTGTCACCGTATTCCCACTAGGGGACTCTGCTGTATTCTCCAGCAGAAATTTTTTCCAGTGGAGACAAGCCCAAGGACAAGTAAAGGCATTTTAAGTAGGCACACACTTAAATGCGCAATAAAACTTCACAGCCCTTCAGTAAAACCTCCTCAAACTGCAGAGGAAACCTCACGTGGTGCAGTTTAGCAAGACCGCAGATTCACCTTACATACCGAGGACTGAAATACCCGTGTACTCAAGTCACCTTGCCCTGTGTACCTACTGCTGTTCAAAACCATCATTTACCCACACCTCTCCTCAAACAGTTAGGTCTGCAGCAGTAAAATACCATTACAAACAGTTTGCCAGTTTAGAACCAGTTAGTGCAGCGAGACACTAACAACTTCGAAGATCCAGACCTGTGTCAACTGGAGTTCACACTTAGATGCCTTGGAAAAGACGCATTCATCCTTTGTTGCCTTACTGTTCGCTATGTAACTCACCGGGATTGTTTACCAATTGCAATTTCCAGTCCCAAACTGAAATGTTTGACTCAGAGCCAAGTTGCTCTCTCTACGCCCTATGGGCAAAGCGTTTTGCCTAAAATATGTGCACTCCTTAAATAAGCGCATTCAAGTCATCTGCATGTGTAAGTTTTGACAACCACCACGTGACCGAATTAAAAGGAGTACAAAACGTCAAGCTCTAGCTTTAATACCAGTTTTCTAAGTGGCATTTATTTACTACCGGGAGCACAGACTTAGCACAGTGTTTGCCAGTTCGGAGTAAATGGACTTGAACAGCTGCACACATTATTCTGATTCTTCGCTCTCTCTGATCCTACACAGAGAGAGTATCACTGGATGCCCAAGGGATTCCAGTCAGTTGAAAACAGCCCAAGGCCAGGCACTTTCAAAATTCCAATATAAGCAACTAGAATAAATCTATGAAGTGATCGTTCTGACCTGTGCCCAACTTACTTATACGAGTACAGTATTAAAGCCTAACGCTGTCTTTAAGGAGGAATGCGATTTTGCCCAGAAGTTTGGCAGTCCCCTCTGTTTAAACTTTGTGATTTCCAGTATTTTATGCTGAACACTAATTGATTTGTCATGCTAATAAAACTGTACTATTTCAGGGGAAAAAAAGACAAGTCAGTAGGGAGAAAAGTAAACATGCGCTTAATTTCTTAATCGCTTTTCAAGCCTCCTTTTTAGACAGAAGGCTAACAAAGAGGGATACAAAATCTACTTGGAGTGCTGGGTGGCCCAATGCGGCAAGAAATATTTACTGTAATGTAACAGGATCATGAAATTCCAGATTAACTTATATTTCTCTGGCATGAAAAAAAAAATAAATTATATATATATATGCAGAAACAGATCCCCAAACAGCATCCTCCTTTTTCAGACAGAAACATACTTGTGAGCCTACTTTTAATTTATTAATTTACTGTTAGAGTGTACTGAGACTAAGCTTTGTTGCAGTTTTTAACCCACAAGCTCAGCTGTCAAGATAACCAGGTAGACCTACATGCTCATCACATGCTACATCTACCAACTTCCAGAAAAAAAACCCACACAAGGTCAACATGTTCCAGTAGGCAGGAAAGCTACTATTCAAAACTATGCTTATGACACACAGGAATGTCATCGGTGTAAGGCTTAAGTAATTTCAAGACAATGACAATAACTGCATTTTTAGGTAGGGCACCTCTGTCCCTGTGCCCTTCCAAGTCTGGTAGATAAGGAACCTGGACAACAGGAACAGCCAAGTGAATTGTATCCCTCTACTTCTATAAACACAGGAGTAAAATATCTGTAAACTCCTGTTTTCTCGTTAAGGGATATGGAGCATTTTGTCCACATTAAAGGAAATAAGCTTCACTTTGACTTTGCAATACACACCAGTTAAACTTCATCCTGAGTATTTTGGAAATGTGAAAGACAACTCAAGAAGGGAAGCTGGATGTGATTAATGGCATGCATGACAGCGGATGTGGAAATCCAAAATAAGAAAAACTGGAAGGCTTCAGCAGGTTTGCAGAAGTGGATGAGAGTGGGATCATCAATCATTTTAAGAATTTCCTTGGACAGTCCTCAAAACTAATAGAGTATTCAGTGGCTCTAGAGGAACTGTCACTCTCCTCTCCCATAGTCTATGCAAAGTTGCCTCTCCCACAATTCTGGCAAATATTTTGAAAATATTCTCCAATAATAGACTGTAGTTTCTCTTGGATAACTATTTCACAAGCTTTATAATTTGAAATGGTCAAAGTACAACCTTCCAATGGCACGTTTTTTCTTTACTAACATCAAATGATGAATCAGTAAGAAAAAAAAATTCTATGTATTTAATTACTTTTAGCCACTAGCGGTATTCTAGTGTGCCAAAGCCACCCTGGGAAAAGGTAATTCTCATAAAACAGAGGTGATTTGTTTGACTTTATTTAATTAGTCAAGGGTGTATGTAGTCAAGATGGCAATCTGTCTGAGGGTAGTATCTGAAGTCAACATGAGACATT
Source organism: Baryphthengus martii (assembly GCA_013396935.1). Lineage (NCBI taxonomy): Eukaryota > Metazoa > Chordata > Aves > Coraciiformes > Momotidae > Baryphthengus > Baryphthengus martii. Next base: position 22,710 of record VWZK01006520.1, on the reverse strand, counting down.
GCAAATGATAATAGAGGAACAACATTGAAACACCAACCAAGCTAAAAAGCTTCAAGTAACTCCAGAAGTCCACGCACGTCCTGTGCCGGGTGCCAAAACTGCCTGAACATTTTAAATAGTTACAGAAAAGTTAGATCCTGGTTTCTTCAGATCCTGAAGAAATTCACATCTTACAGTCACAATAGTAGTTGCTGTCCTCAACAGCCAGCTATCTAACTGTAGGTAATTATTACCCCATTGCAAGGGTTAACAATACCAAGAAACAAAAGTGTTACGTTAGATTCCAGAAACGTGCAAGAAGCTGCAGGAGTCTCCTTTATCTGCACATCAGCGTAACCATTACCATCCAAAGTGGATTTCATAGCAAAAAAACTGAAAAATAGCAAAAAAACCACCAAGCGTCCCTGGAGGAACTGGGGCAATACTGAAGAAGGGGTCAGTGACCATGCCAAGCTTATCTTTGTGAGCACACCATAGGAAGTCTAATAATACCAAAGCCATGAGCCTGTCACAACCGCACCTTTATGTGGACTCAGGATCCTGGTGTCACCATTCATATGGCAGTTAGTGATTCACACAGAAAAGCAAGTGTATTCTCAGGATTTGATACTACCTTTGACAGGCAGAAAAGAAGTTACTCAAAACAGCGTGAGCCTACAGTCCAGCATTATTACTCATGGAGGCAGAATGAAAAAAAAACTTGGCTGACTCAAAAAAAAAAAGAAAAAAAAAAGGAAGAAAGAAATTAATATATGCACTTCTCTGTCTTACAGTGAAATTCTTTCATTTCAGAGCAGTCCAGCAGACAATTATAAATCAGGTATTTGCACAGCATATCACATGACTTTACAAAACTGACAGCATTTGAGATTGGCAATAGACTGGCACATGAACTACGTCACCCCTGACCAATCTTTCTGTTCAAGACGGAGCATCTGCAATCCCTTAAGGCTTCTCTGATAACAAGTGCCATCCTATAAGCCCACTGAATCTTTATAAGGACTAAAATGTCCTGCTCAAACACATACAGCTTAGCAAAAACGCAATGGATTTCTTGGCAGAGTGAGAACTAACACTGATGTAGCAATAGTGTGGTGTCAAAAATAAAACTAGCTCACATCTAAAGGATAAATTCCTAACCTGTGAATGTGTTAGAGACACCTAATTCTTGCAGTAGGCCAAGTACTGCATACAAAGTTTTATCTTGCTTTTATCTAGCCCATGGACTTCATCTTAGCTTTTTGGTGAAGGTGGTACCAACTCAAGGTGAGAGTTTAATCAAGTTGTTAGAATGTCCAAACTCTTGTTTGTAGTCAGCACAAGTGTTCTAAAGCAAACTGCTCTCCGCTTTTAAAATTCTCATCAAGTTGTCAGTGTAAAGAAATGAAGTTCAATCAATAGGATATGTCAGCACTACCGAAATGTACACCAGATGTTTGTGTTAATTCACTTCTCTTAAGAGGCGGCTTAATCAAGTAATGCCTGCACAGCATGAGTAACAGTGTTTTGTTTATCCCTGATATATACATGCCATAAGCAAAGGTAAAATTCTAGCCCAATCTAGTACTGAGTTCTAAGTGTATGATATTTAACAACTGATAACAACTCAACTGAGATAAACAATAGAGTTCACAGGCTCAAATTCACATCAAAGAAGTCAGAAGGATGTAGTTTTAATCACAATGAGAGAAGACACAGAGGCAGAAAGAAGAACAGGTAATAACTAAAGACATTACACAGATACACAGTTATCGCCGTGGGAACCAGCTTCGTGTAAGTCACAACCTGAAATTTCCTCTGTAAAAGAGGATTTGCCTGAAAGTATATACTTTATTCATTCATTTCTTTAAATTAGGGGAGGAGATGAGCCTAAACTCACTGTTTATTCAACTTCCTCCCTCCTTAAGGACAGCTATGGATTTACATGAGAGTTCCAACTGAACTTCTGGTGGGGAAAAAAAAAAAAAAAAAAAAAAGATATTATAGACAAACATACCATCATTGTTGTCTTTGTAGATCAATATTTTTCCATCAGATGGTAATCCTGGAGGGGCTCATTTTCAGATCCCCATTTTTTCATGCAGATCTTCTACCCCCCTGTGGCAGTAACATTTTTAGAATTAAAAATCAGACTTTCAACTCACACCACAGGGAGGATTTCTGATGGACTACTGAATTAAAAAAAAATGTAGTGATAGCTCACAAGTCAAATGATATCTCAGCTTCTCAAAATGAGTAGTTTTATTCCCTCTTTAATCTTAAAATTGTGAGAAAAAAAAATCCCAAACCTGTACTTGCTGCTCTGATGATTAATAAAAAAAGTAAGGGGAAAAATACTATTGATACAAGAAGTTAGATTCACTGAATCAATTAAATCAGGGCCTACATTGGCAATATGATTTTGACATACTTCTCACAGGGATCAAGCTTTACTTACAGCAACTTTTGCATAACAGCTGCCTACTGTTCCAGATTTGTAAATAAACAAGAATGGTTTTGCAAATTCACGAGTGAGGTAAGAGAGAAGAAAAGCAGTACTGATGCAGGCATAAGATCAGTACAAAACGAGTTCAGAAAGCACTAACCTATTTTAATTACAATATTCCAGATAACTTGGTATTTTTAAAACAGCGGTTATCCTACATAAATACTCATCTAATGCCTTCTTTTAACTAAAAGACTAGGCATCATCCACAGATAAAATCTGCAGATCATGACTGTGGTGCCTTCAGCACTGCATATATGGTAAATCCAAAGATTAGATTATCCCATCAACAAACCTACACATCCATGTTACAGATTCTGTGTCGTGACAGACAAACAGAAAGACAGCAACTGTTAATCTCAGACTGATTGCTTCTGCTGTTATGTAAACTACAAAGGTTCTGCTGAATAAATCCTAAAATTCAAGCAGTAATTACTCTAAGGACTTACTACTCAGGCAATGGAAGCCAACAAAATTTGGATATTGTTTTTAAAAAATCATATTTTTTATGACACGAACGCTTTCAGCTGTTGCAGTTAATAAAATTTTAAGACTGTATTTCAGTCCTCAATAGTCTAAAGGCACTGGCTCCTAAGAATGACATCATGCACATAGGAAAATAAATTTAAGCAGTATGTCCATCTAAAGCTTACACTTTCTCTTTCAAACATAAAAGGCAATCACTACTTTCACTGAGAATGTTATAAGGTTACCTGAAAAGATCAAAATTCCTGCAGTTTGTTTTTCCTAAAAAACTCTTTTGTCAAGATTTTTTTCTTATTCCAAGCAGACAGGCAGATTTTTCTGTAATAGGACAGAAAAAACTAACCATATCCTGAACCATTAAGTCTTTCTTTTTAACTAAAAGACTCTTGGGGTTTACTTTTATAGTTAATGGATTAATTTTATAGCTAAAGGACTAATTACAGTTAATGATCCTTGATTAATGAATCAAGATAGATCAGTGGGAAACAGTCTGGAAGAAGTCTGACAAGTAAAAAAACCAAACATATTCCGTTAGAATTAACTAAAAGTTCACCAGTATTTATATATATATGATTATTTATAATTACTATATAGCATCTTTTTATTTGAATTGTGGTTTCAGAGATGCAAGAAGTTTTCTAATACAAAACAACATTAGAGGTCCTGATTCAGCCGTTGGATCAGCACTGACAGTCCTTCCACAGCCTCAAATTCAGTCACGAAAGAGCAAATCATAAATAGAACCATTCAACGCACCGCACAAATCATCTCTTCAGCGTCCTAAGCAAATTTCACCACATCAGCTACCCAGCTACATTTATCCCAAAGGGTACTGATCCCTATCTCTGAAGGCTAGAACGATGCCACATCTTAGTAAATTACACAGCTTTAGCTGAACTGCAAAGAGCTAGAGGTTTTTGGAATACATCCCTTGTGACATTATAAAGCATATACATCAGGAGTCGTCGTAATTGCCCATGGACTGTCACAAGAAGAAAGGAACAAAAAAAAAATTAAACAAAAACCAGGCCTGTGGCCAAGGGTAGAGATCCTGACAATGCTGACAACTGGGAGTGTATTGTGTTATGTGGACACAGAGCACCGCAAATACTGCCAAGATTTCTTTAAGACCTTTTTTTAGTATTTACTATAGTCTTGAACTACAAAAAGTACTAAGTCTACTCATTCTTGGTGCAACAACTATACCTTTATCAAATAATGTGACTTCTTGGTAGTAAATAATTTTGAACATTTATGAAGTAGAATCAGTTGAGAAACAACACATTTTTCTTCTAAGATGAACAGAAATCAAACTGTTGCACTCATCTAAATTAGGATCATTAGCATAATAAAAGTACGTACTTCATAAATTAGCCTTTTAAAATGCTCTTTAAATAAACATTATTATACCTTGTTTACTTGTTTCTGCCTTAGCTTGCCTTCTCATTAATATTTACTATGGCACCTTTTACCTCTTCAGCAGCAAACGCCTTCCTACCCACAGCCCAAAATCTCTTCCTTTCCCCTACAACATTAAAAATTAAAAACCACACTCAGATTCCCAGTCCTGCAGCTCGTTGCTAATAAAGGTGCGCTACCAAAACGAAAGTTTCTCTCCACCCACTTCACCTTTCTGCAAGAGCAAGCAATTCAGACTTTCGGCTGTACCAAAACGCAAGACCGCCCAAGGCTGCCTCCTTCGCGACAATCTAAACCAAGTACTTCCTTCATCAACACTAGACACAAGATCTGTGCAAGAGCTTAGTAACATTACTAATCCGTTACTCGCTGTCGTGTATAATTACACCGTGAAAACTGCATTGGATGAATGATGTATATACTATACAAATAATAATGAAAAGCTGGAGTATGGGAACGGGTGTGTAAGGGCGATTAATTCTCTCCTCAAAGACCATTTAGAATCATAAATGATAATATTAACTTATTGTTTAAAAACATCTGCATTCGATTTCAATTTCTCATCTACACTACTGTAAATTGGCTTCTTAGCACATTATTATCTTTAATATTTGTATCAAAACTACTAAAACATCACTTTAAATATTCAAATCTTTTTTTACTATGCTATTATACCAAATTATTAGGGACATACCAACAAAGTTACTGTGATTTTTTTTTTAAAAAACCACACAGCAAAACACAAAACAAAACACACAACCCACCACCAGCTATCTGCAGTCAAGACACATTCCTTAACATTTCCAGTCACAAGCTCACCAAATTATTGTATCAACTGCTCTACATTTTAAGACTGTACTTTCAAATATCAAGACTTAGAAGCAGCCATATGTCTCTCTCTTTAGATAGCAGCTTAAAAAAAAAACAACAACAAAAAAGATTCGTATAGAAAAGCTACAAGTTTTTAATTGTCATTTCCACCAATATGTTGTGGTGAGGAAATGATACTTAAAAACACACAGAGTTCATTTGCAGTAGTTCTTTATCCTAAAAGAACGGTTCTGTTCGCCATTAATCTACCAAAATCTTACAAGAAACAGCACATTTAAAGCTTTTTTAAAAAATCAACACTTCTGAATACAAAACCCTTCAGAGTATATGCTCTAAAAAGTTTTCAAATACAAGCTGAATTCATAAAATACAGCTTCTTGGGAAAAACACCCTCACTTCTCACTTACCTTAACCTTAGAAGTTTTATTACCACAGTAAAAAAAATTAAAACTACTTATTTCATAATTTTCACATGAATTTGTTGAACTTGTAATTAGCAGATTTAATGCAAAACACTTTTGAGTGAACTGGAATTGCAAGTATTCTCCCAAAAGCTGATGAACACCTCAGGAAGTCGATGCACGTGATGTTTGATGCAGCGCTACAGGAACTGAACATCCAAATTCAGCAACTGCATCCACAGTTTAGGGAGAAACTTGAACTGCAGCCTACCTAATCTGATAGGAATGCACACGTATTTATTGGGCTGCAAATTTAAGCAACTGAGAGACGAGTGTCCCAGCTATGTTTTCTTTACCTGACATCATGAATTCAAATTTCAACTCTAATTTAGGCAGTCCAAGGATAGGAACGTACACCACCCATGTTCTAGTCAAGTGGCCTCACCAGTTCGCTATGGAGGGCCCAAGGGGACCCACCCTCACTTTGCTTGTAGTTCCATGTGCTCTCTACCCCGGCACTCATCAGGCCCCTGGCTGAGCCACAGAATCACAGAATGGCTTGAGTTGGAAAGGGCCTTAAAGATCATCTCGTTCCAACCCCCCTGCCATGGGAAGGGACACCTCCCACCAGACCAGGTTGCTCAGAGCCTCATCCAGCCCGGTCTTAAACACTCCCAGGGATGACGTGTCCACAACTTCTCTGGGCGACCCATTCCGGGGTCTCATGTCCCTCACAGTAAAGAACTTCTTCCTAATGTCTAATCTAAATCTACCCTGCTCTAGTTTAAAACCATTGCCCCTTGTCCTGTCACCACACACTCTTATAAAAAGTCCCTCTCCAGCTTTCCTGTAGACCCCTCAGGTACTGGAAGGCTGCTATACGGTCTTCTCGGAGCCTTCTCTTCTTCACGCTGAACAGACCCCTGTCAGCTAACCCAGCCGAAAGTTACCCCAACAAAAATGCAGAACAGCTGAGGGCTTCCCTGCTCTTTCTTCTTGCAAAATTAGCATACTGAGATGGTTAAAAAAGGTTCGACAACTATGAGAAGCAGCACAAGAAAGTAAGCAAGAGGGACACCAGGAGCTGCAGCCCAGCAGCAGCCTGGCAGTCAGATGTGATCAGGCTCCCATAGGGGCACAATTTCTGTTTCTTCAGACAGTTTAAACAGAGTTTGGTGCCCCTCAGAAAGTTCAAAGCTCCTGATGGTGTGCTTTGGAGAAAGGTGTACAGAAAGATACATGTTTATGACTAACCAGGTCAGCTACTTTAACACCAAAGCTCTACTCCTTTCTTCATTGGTAACTCGTTACTTTACATTACAGCCCAGTTAATTCCAGCCTAGGAGGCCTTTTGCCCCTAAAAGGACAATCCAGCCCCATTCCCCACAGCCACGCACGTACTCCTGCCACTAAACCAGCAATAAAACCGCTTTTGGACCAAAAAGGCAGGATAGCAAGGGACAGAGGATGGAGCTCATGAGAAGGGGGAAGGTTTGGAAGAGAGAGCTGTGCAGTCCATATTGCCAGCTGCCCTGCAGTTACTTGGCTCAGACACATTGTAAAACTAAATTCTAACCAGCTTCCTGGCTCAGCTGATTTAAAAACAAAGCCCTTCAAGTTTAGTTGTCTAGTTAACCCCTTGCATTGACAGGTAACAAAGACATAAATGAAGATCTGCCTACTTATGAGGGTACAACGCGGTGTTACAATGCAGCACCCTGAATCTAAGGTGACATTTTTACCCACCAAGCCCAGTCTTGTCACCCCTAAAGCTAAGTAAAACTAATTTTAGAACAAAGAGATGTGAATCCAGGTCAGCATCTCTGTCCTGTGGATAAATACCAAGTCACATTCCTAGGGGACTTCTAAAAGTTACAAAAACTCATGGAAAAAAAAAAAAAATAATGTCTACCTGTTTCCACAGTTTCAGTCTCAATTTCTTGTTCCTCTGCTACATCTTGCATCAGGTAAGTCTCGTCATCATAAACCAGGACCTGAGCAGCATAACCCTGTTCTAGTCTGGCACTAGGAACTGGCTCCACAATCACTGCTGGGAATTCAGAGACTGGCTCATTTTCCTACAGAAAGAAAGAAAAAAAAAAAAAAAAAAAGAAAAAAAAAAGAAAGAAAAGAAAGAAAAGAAAAAAAAAGGAAAAAAAAAAGAAAACCACACTCTAAATACTGTACTGTTGAACTCCACATCAACATTTTCCTCTTAAGCTCTTACATACTTTACAGAATAATGGCAATAATTTTCGAAGAAATTTTCTTCTAAAGCAGGAGATAAATAAAAAGAAAAGACAGCTTATCTTTTACCAAAGCGATCTACTTATCTACAAGATATTTTCCTGGCTTTAAGCACTTAAAATGCAAAGCACTAGACAGCTTTAAGATACTGAAAAAGAGCAAGCTTTCTAATTAAGATATTCATCTGTGGGAAGTGTTTCCTCTTCCTCTGCTACACGAAATGTAATCAAATCTTTGCATGCGGACTGCAACATACCTACATCTGACCTGTATCTTATGACCACTGATGTTTTGGATTAAGTACATAAACTAGTACAAAAAAACGGCTACTTCAAAGCCCATATGCCCATCTCTACTTATTTAAGGATCAAAATGTCTGTAACAGCACATTTAGTCTGTTAAACTGTTGTAGAAGTGGAACCCCACCAGATTCAATTTACTACGAGGTACAGAATAGTAGAATATATTTATCTGTTGATAAGATGCAAATTACAAGCAAATACCTCACGTTGGTTAACTTTGAAAAAAAGGCCCTTCTACTGTTCTGCTCATGTCATCCTACACCTCAAGACACATTTCAGACCTTTAAAGAGATGCTCAGTATAGAATTTAATTTTGTAAACCCAGTCTACAGTTGTACTGCAGACTTCAAAACTTACTGCTTTCACTTCCCTGTGATAATAAAATCTTCTAATAAAAGATATTTGAAAAATGGGCTGCTCTCCTCCTCCTGACACAACAATCTCTAATCCACTTCACTTGCTTTCGCAGCAAGCTCACAGTGAATTTTTCTTTCAAACGAAGATAAAAGGTGTAAAGTTCATGAGCAAATAAATGCTGTTTATTTTTCTAACCTCTTGATTTTTTATCCCATTGCTGTCAAACTCCAGGCCAGGGCCTCCAGTGTCAATCACTGCTGATGTCATGGTGCATCCCTTGAAGACGCTCTGCGAGCTGTTGTCTATCCTGAAGACAGTAATGCTGAGAGCCTGAGGTTATCAAAGGCTTAAATTCACAATCCACTTCTGTTAAGCAGCTAGGCAGAGGTGGCTGAAACACAAAATAATTTCAAGTAAGTTATTTGCATCGTTTATATTCAAAAGTCATCCAACATTTAGGAAAGCTACTGCATGCTACAGCTCTATATCAAAAGGGCATCAGTGAACACAACAGATGAGACAGAATGTGCCAACTTTCGTAATAACAGCAACAATTCTAAAACCAAATAATATCCTTAGATATTTTCCATTGGCCAAACTGAGGATTTTATCACCGAGATCAAATATCAATTAGTTCTGTGACATACATACTTCGAGTTAGAGCAGCTATTCTAAAGTTATTGCTTTCCTACTAAATCACGAGATCTTTTTAAACTACATTTTCTCTTTTCTACTAGTTTCAGTCATTTTATAAAGCTATAGTTTCATAAAGTTTCATAACTAGTTTCATAAAGCTTTCAAATTGCCTTTTTAAAGCAAAACATATATAATACACATCTCACAAATACATACATGGTTTCTAACCTATTTTTCTTTGTAATAGAAAGTGTTCTACCACTTGCTTTTTTTTTGATGGAGAAGAAAATTCTATGAGTCAAAAAAAAGTTACTCCACACCATAATGCTTTAATTTGGGTATACCATGGACTCATTGAACTTACAAAGATAAATAACCTCCATCTTCATGAATTTCTTTAGAACTAGCTGAACAGCAGTGCTTTGCTTCTAAACAACTGCTATTTATTTATTCTGAATAAATATTATTACTCATATCCTGTCTTTGGAAGACACAAATAATCCATGTTCACAAACCTTGGGCTGCGAGGAGCAGTTTACTACTTCAAGATGCAAACTGAGAAGTTTGGCATCTTAGTTGTACAACAGAAAGCACATATTCCACGGGAGACCTAGGAACCCAATCTGATACCAATTACCCTTGCGAGTAACTCCACTGAGATCAATGCTTTATAACAGAAGCCAGAATTTAGTCCAACATTTTTAATAAAACCCATCCATTTAGAAAGCTAGCACAGTCACTGACTGAGGTCTGCAAGAAAATAGCATCTTCCAGCACACACTGTACAAAAAAAATAAATAATTAATACTCCAATGGGTAAGCTCAATAAGCCTGCATTTCAAGAGCAGGCAGCCAGCTTAAACTGAATAAATCTTGCACACATTGGGAAAAGCCAAAAAGCTCAGATCCCCTCAGAGTAACTGAGAGTCCTACGGGCATGGAAATCTTTATAGGCATAGTAGCTTAGTGACAAATTAAAATTACTGACCTTTCCAACTGTGTGTCAACTAAGCATGAAAGTCAACAAAAAGTACTATGCAAAAATTGTTTTAAAAGTTCATTTTATCAAGGTATTAAGGATCCTTCAGCAAATAATAAAAATATGCTCAGGAAGTCATCATTTACATTGCCATACCAACACAGAACAAAAAGTCAAAAGGCAGGTTACTACAAAAGCTCACCAAACTAACAAATAACAAAAAAACCCACACACACCAAACAAAAAAACAACCCATCAAAAAATGGACACAACAGAATAAGGTATCCTTATCTTTTCACCCTTACATACAAAAACGAGAATAAATTCCGGTAGCAGCTTTCTAGGCAATTAAGCAGAGGATCATCTTAAATCACTGTCATAGCAGCAGTAGAATAAACACAAGATATATTCTAAAATAAAGGAAAAAAACATATATGTAATTTAGAAAAAAACCTAAGGCATTTTTTGCTTACACAGGCACTCAGCTTGACATAAGAAAGCATGAATCATACCTGAAAATATTTCATTTGTAATAGCACAAAAAAGCCGACATAGTAATACGCTATTTTCCACTGTTTCATTTGTAATGCTATCAATGCTTTTCGATCATCAAGATTTTCCTTGATGAAAAAGAAAGCAAAGACCTCCTCTGCTCCCCAAACAAGATTCAAGCTGGAAAGTCTTTAACAAGCATCCTTGAAGCCACATACACCTGTCACCCTCCAGGCTTTTGGCATAAAAAAGCCTACTCCCTACCTGCCCATCAATTACCACGTTATTTCCAAAGTCTTTAAATTCAGAAATAGGTGAAGTAGAAAGCCACCTGTTTATGAATCCACTAAAGTAACCAATTAGGAAGAAAAAAAAAAGTTTAAAATCACTTTTACTAGAAAGAAAAAATAAATAAATTTACTTTTTTCCTCTTCTATGGTTTTTCACCTATTTCCACACTAGAAATCCTGCCAAGCAATCATAATCCAAAAAAAGAGAAGTCTAAAGAAAGGAAATTATATTTTAGTTTGGAAGCACAGCCTCCAACCAATTTCAAACATTTGCATTATTCCTGCAACTCCGACTTGTATCTATCTAAGACTACACAGAACTTCATGTAGTACTTTTGCCTAGCTTCAGCATGTCACAAAGCTAATTTGGTTCCCAAGCAGTATATTAATGCAAATAAATAAGCATCTACTAAACCATGTGTACTGTTTATTCAGATTTTATGTACTATAATCCCACACAGGTGGCCAAACAGCTGTCAAATTGTAGCTACTGAAAACACTTAATACTGTGTACATCAGATTATGGGGGGAAAAAAACAAAAAACAAAAAAAAAAAACCAACAGCAACAAACCAGCTACTTCTCTGTCTCCTAGGTTACAAGAAGTTTAGATTACTTTTGTGCTGATTTATCTCTACACGAATTACCAATTACCTACAGAAGTGAAGACAGGGCAATGCATGAACATAAATGATGAGACTAATTTTCCAGTTCCAGCAGAAATTCATTTTTACAAGGGAAAACAGAGAAGAATGAGATGCTCAATCTTAACATTCATTAAAAGCACAGTAGCTTTAGACTGATGGCACAGAACAGCGCAGGCAAGGAATAAACGAAAGACCCAGAGTCTTTCTGTAACTGGATTTGAACTTCATATTCAGAGTCTTACTATTGAGCAGCCTTTTCAAAAACCTGGCAGGGTGGGGGAAAAGGCAAGTCCACCGGCCAGCAAGTGGGAAGTTCAGAGTTTCAATTCAGTCAGGTTTAGAAGTCCTAAGTTAGAACAAATGCACAAACACACCTCAGATACGTCAGTGCACGCTAGATTCCCACAGACACTCCGTTTTTGGATGACCCAGCCGAGCATTTGCCCTCTTCCCTTTCCCTGAGCCCTGTCCTTGCGGAAGCCTTTTCATTTCTCCCTCGAATTTTAGTAGAACGCTGAATCCGTTCCCCATCCTTTCCCTAACAAGTCACAACTAATTTGAGTTCTGTGAAAGGAAAAGACTGCCTAGCCACTTTTAGAAATCACTTCTAAACTCCACATTTCCCAAGGCTGACTGAGACAAAAAGGCCAAAACACAATTAAGATTTGATTTGTTTATTAGACTTATTCCTGTTCTTCCTGGTCATGAAAAATGCAGAGAGAAACTAGTAGTAAAACATCAGGAATATCCCTTAGAACAGGTAAAACAGCTTTGCTGCATCATACATTATTTTTATATGTATCTCACGGGAAAACAAAAATAATTCTAGGTGTTCCCAACCCTCAACAGGAAAAAAACAAAACAAAAAACTAAATCTTGAAGCCACATTCTCTGCCCCAACAGCAAGAAGTTTCTGACTATTTACTGCCACAAAAAGGCACAACAAAGACTCAAGTTTTTGACAGTTCTCACTGGTCAAGACGAGTAATTACAGCCTCAGAGGCTACAGGGCCCTTGGTATAAAGGCTGCAAAACACCAAACAGTTTATTCACGTATTTAACGGCACATTTATACAGCCTCCATTCGGCATCTGAGTGTCTGCCTACAAGAAATCCAAAGGGTCCTCATGTTTTCAGCATCTACCAGAGAAGTTCAAAACACCGCAAATCACAACTGGATGAATGCACAGTAGTCCCACAAAAAAAAAAAAAAAGAATCTGAAGTCTATCCGCTGTGCATAACCACCTACTAAGCTGGACAAGCAACCATGCCCCTCAACAGAATTAAAACTGATACCTGAAAAAACAGTGTGGAAAGGATGGCAGTGACACCTCTACTAGGCCAGGCTCCAAGTGAAGTTATTTAGGATTGGTTTCAAAACAAAACTCACAATATAAATCTGCAACTAGTTTTAACACACTTTTATTTACATTTTAAAACAAGCAAACAAACGAACAACAACAAAAAAATCAATGCTTGGAAAAAAGATGCACACGCTCGTACCCACACATGAAAACAAGGCAAACAGGCAGAAAACTGGGCAGCAGCGACCAGAGGCAGCTGCTCCCACAGCACTCCGAAGGAAAGTCAGAGTACTTGGAACAATGTCCTCCTTTTATTCAGCTGGCATCCCAAACCCTGAGGAGAGATTTATGTGGGTACCTAGACAGATGCAGATGCAACCGCAAGAGCAGGACTGCAGCCAGCAGTAGCATCACACACAACTTTTTTCTTTTCTTTTTTTTTTTTTTTTCAAAAAGGCCTTCCTTTGGTTTGATTTAAATAAATAAATAAATAAATAAAAGTTAAGCAAATCAGCTTGAAAATGGAATTAGTTATGCATACAGAAATACACTGGCCAAGATTACTGCAGAATCCCCCTAACTGTACCAAGGCTTCCAAGGGTACAAAGGTGGGCTTTCATAGGCAGCACCTCAGACACACCAGTAAATGTCACTATGGCTTCAATACATATAAACCACAGCACAAAGAGTAAAAAAAGAAATCTTATGGTAACTGGAAGTTCTTTTTAAAGACAGTTTCCCAGATAAATTATACAGCTCTGGCTAACTGATTCACACTGACCTTGGTAGAACTGGGGAATTATTTTTTTCTGTTTTGGTTTGTTTGGGTTTTTTTAACCCAGAACAAGTCTAAAAAACTGTAAAATTAAGTTACTGTAAAAGCTGACAGGAAAAAAAATATTTAAGCTTGTAAATAGCTAAAGAATCAGACAATATGCTCAAAAAGAAGATACAAAGCAAATCTCTTCATCCAAAACATCAGGGGAACAAATCGGACAATCCATGCAATTTATAGTACCTTATAAATTACACCAATCACTAAAAGTTATAGAAAAGGAAATCAAAATGAGGAATCATCAAAGCACGTAGTCCTGGCCACATCATACTTTAGAAGTTTCCATAAACCAGGGCAATAATTTTATCGCTGAATGCACAGAAATTACTGCGTTGGATCAAATCAATGATGTACCAAATGAAGACAGAAACTAGAGGAACTCCTTCCACGCATATTTAATTTGATAATCTGACCATCCACAGTTTGCTCTGAAACCTCTACAGCTAAAGCTGATGAGCCCCAAAACATATAAGCTTCTAATCACTTAAAAACTATTAAGGTTCTGCAAAAAGCTTTGTGGCTTCAGTCAGCTTCCTCTGGACCTTCCCCGATGTCATCCTATTAACAGGCTCTCTTCCCACCGCTCTCTATTTAAAGATCCCCTGAAACCCTCTCTTCCCTCCAACGGGAATCTCACACATGTTGTACCCCTACTCTGTACCAGCATTTCTCCTTCCAGAGTGTCAATTGTTGGTCCTTAACATCATTTCCACTCCCTCCACCCAGCCAGAGCAGAGAGCAATTATTCATCGTTTTGCATAATAAAAGAGCAGAGACAGATGAAATTAAATGGCAAGGCTACGGGGTTAAAAAAAAAAAAAAACAAACAAAAGAACAAACAAAACCCCAACGCACATACAAAAGGAAGCGGTGCACACAAACTATGTAACTCATGCTCGTACAATATCCTAGAGGTTAAAAGAGTAACTTAAAAGATTTAAATTAGACAGCTCTAAGGAGGTAAAGCCCCTGAACGGCTTACACGACTATTTAACACAAAGATGCACATACAGTCTGAAGTTTAGGGACCTTTCGAACCAGCTATTACCGAAATCTGAGAGATGGAAATAGTAGGTCACTGAAGGTACCATACAAAGCAACCATCCTGTTCCCAGAACCTTTCCTGAAGCAACCGATCGTGCCCACTAGCACAGAGCGAAGGAGGTGAGAGGGAGGATCTTGGATCAGACCCATCACAGTTTGTAGACTTACATTTCATTTCTTTAAGGTCCTTGAAATAAAGTTTTTTAGTAAGTCACTGACCCAGATCTCCCCTCCATCCATAATATAGGGCTTCATAACCCCCCCTCTCAAACAATGACATGGGATTTTCAACATACCCTAACAACAGACATTTCTATGAAGGGATTCAAACCTCTTACATTCTCCAAGCTGTCCCTAAATCACTAACACCCACACTTTTGCCTCATTTCAAAGATACAGCATGAAACACACTACTTTTACATTTTTCCAGTCACAGAAATATCTACAATTGCTTTGAAATGAGCAACCGCTGTAAGCCTCGAAAATTCTCTAATGCTTATTATACTCTACATCCCTGGGCTCAACATCATTTCATGCTATTTGACAAGCTACGAAGCTCTCAAGGTTTGATGCCTATATACACTAACCAGAAAGCGCCAAGAAGCTTTATCATTAAATAGCAACAAAGGTGAGTAATTATCAGTACACGGAAGGCAGGTAACTTCAAAGCACGCCAAGAGCTGAACTCAGCGGACAGGGAACCCTCCTCACGAACTGCTTCTTTCTAACAACAGTTGACAGTTGCTACAGTTTAGCCATCTTTACTGAAGAAGTTAGACGGTTAAAAAAAAAGTCCCAAGGAACATACTAGTGAGTAACCACAAGGAAGGGAACATG